>CAKNWT010308861.1:21105-34697 GCA_932066315.1 Andricus coriarius | reverse complement strand
ACTTTCAAAGCCTCATCTCGTTTTCTCTTTGCATCTTCCTCCTGTTGTCTTTTTCTCTTTTCTTCCAACATTTTATCAGCGGAGCTTGGTTTTTGCGCTGAGCCTTTAGCCTGAATGAAGGAATCCACGTTGGTCACGATATTCGTGCGCGATCCAGTCATTGCCTTCGAATACTGTAATTGAAATTATAATTAGTTATACTTATTCGATCACTTAATTATTTCTATTAAATTATATGGCATGTGTTAATAAATATTGGTATTATTTAATGGAAATTATAATTGCTTATTTGTAAAATATTTTATTTTGCTTATAATATATATATATATATATTTTTTTTTTAAATAATTTTTATAATTGTTTATGAAAAAAATGATACACGCCTCGTACAACATTGAAAAAAATGATGGAATTCTATTGAATATAGAGTTGATCTTGTTGATGAAAATAAAAATAAACTCACATTGGAAAGAGTTTGTGAATTAGATGGAGTCGTCTGAACCCTACTCGTAGAAGAAGGCATCGGAGCTCGAATCTTACTATTCGGAGTAATTCTCTGTTGCTGCTTTTGCACCAGTTTATCATTTGGCACAAGTTTCTGCACCGAGTTCAGGTGATTCTGAAAAATAGAAAACCTAATTTCAAAAGGAACAAACCCATTATATCCTTCCAAAAAGCTTTAGATAAACAGGCCTCACACAATTCCAGTGGCATAAACAATATAGGAAAACGTACAAATAGAAAAACAGACATAAATTGAATCAATTTTAATATAAAATGCAAACAAAGTGAAATTGAAAATATTGAAAGTCGATAAAGTTAAATTTCAAGGACTACAAAATTAGACAGAATTTCAAAATTAAATCGTTCAAAATTGCACATATTAGTTGAACAATTTTCAATTGAAATAGTTTAAAATTGAATACGTTTATTCAAAAAGCGTTAAGATTACACAAATTTAAATTAAATACGTTTCATTTGATGAGACATCCAAAATTAGTACGTTAACAATTGAAACATTAAAAATTACAAAGATATACCTAACATAGAATCATTCAGAATGAGAGAATTGCAATTCTGATAAGTTTGGAATGCAACATTTTTTAGTTGACAACGTTAAAAATGGAATAATATTAGATCAAAACAATAAAAATGGTATGGATATAACAATTTAAATTGTTTAAAATTATTAGATTTTAAATTGAAAGTCATGATGATTTATCAATTTCAAGTTTTAAGCATTTAAAATTAAATAATTTCGGATTGAAAGGGTTTTAGAATAAAAAAGAACTTATCAATTTGAGTCATTTTAAAATTTAAATATTAATATTATATCATTTAACCGGAAACATTCAAAATTGAATAATTTTGAGTAAATAGCGTTTGAAATGAATCTACTTTCAATTCAAAGGTTAAAAACATGATAATTTTATATTTAAACATTAGAAACATTACAAATTGAAAGCTATAATGATTTATTCCTTTTAACTGAATAATTTAAAATTGAAAGTATTTGAAATTGAATAATTTCAAATTAAAAGCATTCAAAATTGCATGATATAAAACAAAAAGCATTTGAAATTAAACAATTTTCGATATTAGATCATTTTAGATTGAAATATATTGAAAATTTTATCTTTTCAATTTCAAACCGTTCAAAATAGTACAAATAACAATTAAATGCGCCTGCAATTGAACTATTTTTTATTCAAACCGTTAAAAACTGAAAGTAATTGAAGGTATTTGAAATAAAAGGATTCCGATTTCCAAACTGAACTTTTCAAATTTTTAGGAATCAAGTTTGAAATTGGTTATTTTTAAACGTTTGAATCCTTTATTTTAAAGCTGCCGAATTTTATTTCATGATAAAAATAATTTTATTTTCAACTTTAAAACCTTTCAGATTTTAACTTTAAAATAAAATAATTAAAATTTAACTTTTAACTGTAAGATTTTGAAAACCATAGATTTGAAATTATATAATACAAAAGAAGGCTTCCAATTTCATATTAATTCTGCAATTCTAAGCACTTCCAAAATTGAAAACGATTTAATTTTAAAGATTGAAGTTTGAAATAGTTTTTTTTTTACTATCTGAAAATAAAAGTGCTTTAATATTTATGACTTTAATTTTTATATTGCCTAATTTCATTCATTTAATTCATTCATTAACATTTCTTACTTGAAATTTTTGCATTTTGAATGCTTAAATTTACAAATTACAATATTTCGGGATTGAATATGCCCATTTAAGTGTAAAAAAGAGAAGTTTCTTAAGGAAATACTGTGAAGCCCGGGTGTTTCAATAAAGTTTGCACTATTAAATAAAAAAAGACAAAGATAAATGGTAATAAAATCGGTTAAAAATAGAAAATTTCCTTCTTTTATCCTCACCTCTTTACCCTCTTGAACGTCCTTCGCATCCTTCGCTCTCGAAATCTGTTTCGCCTTAGCCAGCGATTTCCTCGCCAGTTTTTGCGCGATCGTCGGAGGATTAGCCGCATGTTCTCCATTTTCATTGGCTGCAGCCAGAGCCCTCGTCTTCGTCCTCGTGAGTCGCATCCCCGTCTCTTCCACAGCCGGACTCGCAAGTACCGCCTGCTCAAAAGCCTCAACTCTCTTCCTCACAGATTCCTTAGCATAAGGACTAAACAACGCATTTTGCTTAAAACCGCCCTTCGATTCCTTCTTATTCCTCTCGCTATTCATATCCCCCAAAACTTTTCTTCCAGGAGTCAAGTCCACTTCATCATCACTTATCAAACTCGACCTCGTGATTCTCCTCTGTCCAGTCGGTGCTTTTTCTTTCTCAGATTCATCTACCTTTATTTTTGCAACCGAGCGTAACTTCTGCAATTTCTTTCCTCTCGGCAATTTCCTCTCTGGAGACGAATCATCGTCAGTTATTAAGGCATCTAATTCCACGACTGGGTTCAGTTTGCTAACCGCGATCTTCGGAATCGAAAGAGGAACAGAAAACGGAGAGTGATTTCGTTCGTTGGCGGCTTCTGCCACTTTTTTCGTTGCAGAATTAGTACTGGAATTCGGAATAGATCCAGAATTTGATCTTTCCTTTGATGCTTTCGAAACCGTGACGGTTTCGTTCATTTTTCTTACGGGCTCGATAACCACGGTTACGTTCATCATCCTCTCGAGTGGTTCCTTCGAGTTGGATTTAATAACCCGTGTTTCATTTGCAGTAGGATTAAGATTGCGAGTTTCGTTGGCAGCAGAATTCAGATTTCGGGTTTCATTCGCAACGGAATTGAGATTACGGGTTACATTGGCTGCAGGAGTTTGATTTATGGTGCGAGTTTGATTGGCAGAGGATGTTGGCTTCATGGTGGAGTTCATAATGGGAACAGCTTTACCGATCGCGTCTTCGTACATTGATTGCTCGATTGTCTCGTCTGCCTCGAGAGTTTCATCAACTATGTTCGCCTTTTTGGAGTCTGGTTCCAGACTCTGAAGGGAAGAAGGTCGTTTAAGTTTTCGAGAGGAACTGCTCTCGTGTTTTCGCTTGACTGAGGATAATTTCGCCGCCTTGGGTGGAACTACTTCCTCGTCGGCAGAACTGGAAGCGTGCTCATCGACAGCGGGTTGCTTGTTTCGAGTAGATCGCGTGCTTGGTGGCTGATCTTCGCTTTTAATCTGTTTCACGCGACGTGTTGCTTCTTCTGGGTCCTCGTCCGAACTTCTGGCAGATCGAAGGCGTTTTGATCGACTTTCTCGAGACGAAGCCTGAAAATTAAATTTTAATAGTGTATAATATATCAGAAAAATTAGAGTTTTTAACGGTAGAAAATGTGAAAATTCCAAATTAACGAATCTGTTGCAAAACAATTATAAAGAAGCGTTTAAAATTGAAGATTAAACATTCAAAATAAAATAATTTCAAACTCAAAAGTTCAATATTATACAATTCAAAAGTAAATTGTTTAACTATTAAGACTTCCAATTTGAAATAATACATGATAGAATGATTGAAATTTCACATTGTCAATTTTATAAATTTTCAGTCTAAAATGATTCAACTTTCAATGTTTTCAATTTAAATATTTAGCTTTGAATTGGAAATCATATCATTTTCAACAATTTCGAAAGTTGATAATTTTAGATTTAAATACATCCAAAATTATGTAATTTTAAATTCACATCGTTTTAAAAAGTACAATTTCACATTAAAAGCACATGAAATGGACCCATTTTTCATTTAAAACGTTAAAAATGGATTAGGTAATGTCTTCTTCATATTCAAACATTAAAAATTGTATGTTTCAAACTGAAATCGTTAAACATGGTTTAATCTCAAATTACAAGCCACAATGATTTAAAACTGAAAGTATTTGAATACAAAAAAAAAATAAAAATAATGCGCTTTCAACTTGAAATCGTCTAATTCTCAACATTTTAATCTTAGTCTATTCGAAATTGAATTTAGTTGATTTTGGAAAAATTATATGAATTTTGTACCAAACATTTTTTAATAGACCTTTTCATCTTGAATACTTCGGACCTTAGGGACCCAAAAATAGCAGGGCATTTGCATGTTGGATTCCGCACGCGTTTTCACTTCTTCACCAGCTAAATTGGTAATAAATGGCACCGAATGCATGGGACTCAACTTTATTTTTATAATATCTTCGAAATAAATATTAATAATTATTAGTTTATTAAATATTTGTTAAAAAATAAAAACTGATTGACAAATACACTTATGGTGAAGAAATTATTTTTTGCGAAGATATTCCCAAAATAAGGATCAGTCCCATGTCTTTAGTCCATTTTTTCCCTCAGCACTCGACAAAATGAAGTTATCTAGTGATTAAGTGGAAATATCTAACTTTGCAATGTGAAAAATTCTTTCAATTAATCTAATTTGAACGCCTTCCATTTCAAATTGTTAATTTCAATTTGAAATAAACTTTTTAAATTTCGAAAGATTCTATTCAAAATTATTCAACTACACACGCCACTAGCTTTTAAATTGCTCAACTTATAAAGTATCAAAATCAAATTATTACGTTTTTAGCTTCTTCAATTACAAATAATTTTGCTATGAAATATTTGCTTCGAAGGACTTAAACTGAAAATTGTACATACAACAACATTAAGGAGATTATCTACTTTTAACAATGTTAATATGAAATTATTCTATCTAGATCATTATAAAAAAAATTATTATATTACTAAAAGGCTTTCATATATAATTGTGCAAGTCAGAACGATCAGAGTTTTAAAGTAAGCAATTTTGAATGTTTTAATGGATTTAATCTAAAATTATTCAATACTTTCAACTCAAAGTTTTTCTATTTCAAATGCTTTTTTCTACTTATTCAATATGGCAATTTTAAATTTAATATGACGCAATTATTGGGGCTATCAATTTGAAATAAATTTGCAGAATTATAAACGGCTAAATTTAAAATTCTTGAAAATTACATTTTGTCAATAATAAAAGACTTAAAAAATAAAATTGCTCAACTATCAAGGGTTTTAACTTGAAACTATCAAATCTTTAATATTTAAATTTTAAAATAATTGAATTTGTAAGGATTAAAATTTTTTTTAATTCAACTATTAATGCTTTCAATTTGAAATAAATTTGTTAAATCTAGAAAGGTTCAAATAACAATTATTGTTAAATTTCGAACACTACACATGGATTGGATATTATCTAATATTCATTAAATTTCAACCAAAAATTATTATTCAATTTTGATTATAAATTCCAAATTCTTGACCTATTAAGGGCTTGATTTCTAAATTATACAACTTTAAGATATATGAAATCAAATAATTTTGTATATTTACATCTCCAAGTATTGAATATAAAATTCTTATAAAAGTGAAAAAGTAACTCGCTCTCATGCTTTAAGTAAACATTCAAAATTATAAATTTCGAGATGATGAAAGTTCTGAATGAGGCCACTTAAAATTTAGACAAAAATAAAAAAATTATCAGGTTCTTTAAAATTCAAATTTTTTTTATTAGAACTGCTTAAATCACAGTGTTTCAGTAGTTCAATTGTATAGGTAAAAGGGGGCTTTTTTCAAAAAAAGGAAATTAAAAGAGGATTTATTTTATTATTAAAAACTTTTTATATCATATAGGTACCTCGTGAATTGCACGAAAGTGTCCTGTAACTAACAGTAGCGCCTTTTCTTAGTAGTCATTTTTGTGTTTACAAACATTTTTCTAGCTAGCTTTAACAAATTTGCTAAACACTTCTGCACTTTCTAATGATAAAAATACATGAGAAAAAATTCAAGATGATTAAAGAATGAAAGATAGATAAACAATAGAATTAAAAAATGCTGATTCTTGAATTTTGTTTAATGTATTTTTATCAGTAGACAAACTTTGATTCCTTAATATAGTCATTTTCTTCTAGTTTATTGTTTTTAGTATAGATTACAGAACCCTGAATTGTTCAAAATATTTTTCTAAGTAAGCTATAAACAAATCATTTAAAAACTCACAAAGATGTCTATTCCAAAACCTTCTATTTTCTGTTTTTGTTTCCTTAAAGGGCTAATTTTGCTAAAATGGCCCTAGGGACTTTTAGGAAATAAATAAAACAAAACTTTTAAGATTATTTTTCTAATGTTATAGATTATAGTATAAAAAAGCCGTTAGTTAAAAAAAATATTATTCACGAAAATAAAAAAATTATAAAGGATTTTGTTAAATATGCAATTTGCTAACATATAAACACCAGCCATATAACTAGCTCTAAATTAATTATACTTTCTTTAGAGTCCTAACACGCTGCTAGTATACCACTAGGGCACTAGGCCGGTTCGTTATAAAACTTTTTTCTAACTGAATTTTAATACCCCAAAGAAGTTACCCACCCATACCAACTTTTCACCTGCAGAACGTTTTTTTTTATGCGGAAAATATCTTCTGTTCGTTTTTTGGATTTAAAAATTCAAAAAAAAAATCCTATTGGTTTAAAAATGATGGAAGTTTTTTTATGCGCAGGTTTTTCTAGCGTACAGTAATAAAAAATTAGAAATTATACAAACAAATTTTTGTTTATTTTAGAATTTTTAGACAACTTTGAAAAAAACATGTTTTTTGATTGTGTTAAATACACATTTTTTTGGAAAAAGTCAAATGTATCGAACCTGAAATTTCTTCAGCTTGAATCGAAAAAAGATGCTATTATTTTGCTTTCACAGTAAACAAAATTTTTCGTGGCGTTTTTTTCTTCAAAAAAGTGTGCACTTAACTCAATTAAAAAAAAAAAACATGTTTTCTGCACATTTTCAAAAAAAATTCTAGTTTGAACCATTATTTTTAGATTTTTTATTACCGTTTACTAGCAACAACTAGATGCAAAAACTTTGCCATAGTTGTTGAATCACTAGGATATTTTTTTTGAATTTTCAAATCCAAAAAACGAATAGAAGATATTGATGTGCTTGAAGTTCTGAACGTTCAAATGAACGAAATTTTTTACTCATGACTGTGTTAACCAAAAAAAGTGCTCAAATGTTTGTTTATTTATATTGGAAATAATTTATTATTGAAACAGAATTATAATGCATATTTAAATTGCTTTTGGAACAATATTTATGGGTAAAATAGAAATGGGGAAAAATATTTCGTTTATTTGAACGTTCGGATCTTCAGGTACATAAGATATTGCCCGATCGGAAGAAAAAAGATTAGGTGAAAAGGTGGTATGAGTGGGCGACTTTGGCGGGGTATTAAAATTCAATCAGAACAAAAAGTGGAAAAATCAACCTTTTTAGATTCTGGATTAAATCATTAGCCATTTCTTCACTGTCGATGTCCTTCAAATGAACAAAATGAGCAAATAAATCGCTTAGGAAATACTTGCAATAGGTATTATAGAAGAGAATCTTTTTGAAAGCGTCGCGTTTTCTAATTTGTTAAATTTCTGTTTATGATTCTTCGAAACTTTGTAAAATAAATGAAAAAATGGTCCGAATTATCAATTTTAGAAATTTAAGGAGAAACCATGGGAAAAAAGGGGACTGACTGTGATCCCTGAAATATAAAATTTGGTGAAGTTTGATTACCTTACTAAGGCCAGAATCATCATTCTCATCAGTGGAAGGTCTTCGCAATTTAGTATTCAGAGTCATCGACTGTTGTTGTTTCATTATTTCTCCAGCTTTCTTCGAAGCTTCCCTTTTCGATCGTCGCCCGGCACCAGTAGCTGCTGTTTCCTTCTCCTCAAATTTCTCTCTAGTCGTATCCTCTGCAACCTGACTAATCTCCACCATGTCATCTTCTGGAATTGTCTGAATTCGTTTAAAATTCCGCTTCCTCGAAGCTTTCGGAGTCTTGGATAGCAAAGGGCCGGATGATGATTCTGGTATTTGTTCCAGAAGTGCGTCAAGAAACTCCAAATTTTCCTGTGTGAGGTCTTCGATTACCTTTTTTATTTCTGCCTTGCGGCAGTTGATGCGATCCATATCCGCTGATATGATCTGGATGATCTTGTCCCTCGACCATCCTTCCATCTTGGAAATCTTTGAGAACAAACGAAAAGTTCCTAATTTAAATGAATGTTGCTTCAATATAATTCAAATCAATTCTATTAAGAATTAAAACATTCCAGGTCATAAAATAAATTCCCTGCCATTTTCCTGAGACAAAACAGATGTGAATGGTACATAATATAGGGTAAGGGAGTTACTGGTGTCAGCAATGACCTGGCCAAAAACTCAAAGGGTCAGGGATTTATGGTATGGACGATCCGGTGACCAGATTAAAAACACGACTCAACTGAAAAAAATTTTCAGTTGCTCCTCGAGCAGTAATTCGACTATAAAACCATAAAACAAATTTTCGGGTCAAGAGCTTAGGATTAAAAATGTGTTCAAGACCTAAAGTGTTAAATCCTTTAGCGCCGTAGTCCCATCCGAAATTCATATTTTGGGATTGTCCAATAAGTAGGGTGTACAAAATTTATTGCCACAACGTGACTAATTTTAAGCAGGAATTACAAATAAATTAGAAGGGAGTATGCAAATGGAAGCCTTAGTATTAGTTCAGATTTAAGGGCCTTTAAATCAAATATTAACTGAACAAAAAATTAAAGGCTGTGTCTAGTCGTCCCGAAAAATTGGGGTGTTGGAAAACGGGATGGACTAGTCGAAAAACCATATGAAATATATTGGACTAGTCATCCCGAATTTCGGGACGAAACACTTCGACAATTAAACTAACAACCCACATAAACCGAATATAAATTTCTAATCGTTTTTAAAATCAAACAATTTGATACAAATAGGTTCATTTTATTCCAAAGCTTCAACCTGATCAAGCTGATTTGTGATTAAAATTAAATACATTTGATAAATATCAAGATTTTCAATTTGGTAAATGTAAATTTCAATACCGTTACATTAAAAAAATAATTTATTCTATTTTGTCAAAGCATAACTAAATTCAGGACTTTCATTTAGGATATTTTTATAAAAAATTACATGTGATTTAATTAATTTACATCGTACTTATTGAAATATTCAATACGACTCTTTTTCTTAAAAAACAGTATTCAGTAAACTACTGAACTCCCAGTCCCAGTTTGTTAGAAATGTTTTGACATCACTAATTTTTTTTCACAGAAGTATTTTTTTATCCTTCTTTAGATTAAGATCACATCCTGCATGCGAAAGTACATTCTTTTATCCAAATAAATTGCTCATGCTTTATAAAACCCAACCATGCAAAAACTGTCACACGAAAACGGCAAAATGCACGACAAAATGCGCAAACAAAATTAAAAAAAAAGCTTTTTTTTGTTTACGAGACAAAAATAAGAACTCACGGGTTAAAACAAGCACTAGGTACAGCAAACAATATCCAAAATCGTCCGCACTTTTACAAAAGATAGAAAATCTTAAAAAATGCTGGACTCAAAAAACCGCGAAGAACCCGATTATTAGGTTATGTGTCAAGTTCCGGGATAAAATTGATTTTGTACAGAGATCTTTTCAGCGGGCTTTCGTCGCTTTAGTGCTATAACGGCCATTGCCCGGGAATCCTGTCAGGACTTGCATATATAGGTTGTGGTCGGAATTCGTGATCGATCGATAACAAAACCGAAAAATTCCGAAAAATGACAATTTGACTTTTATAAAAGGAATAACGAAAAAGGGACTTTCTTAAAGTGAAGTTTATTCTTAGATATAGGTACTTACTGTGAAAAAAGCAGGCAACAACTTTTGGAGTGGAATGTGTTTACACAAGCACAAATTAAAACTTGTGCCTTGAAGGAGTTTCTTCTACGCCGTATTCAATCACACACTTAAATACTGAATACTCACATTATTTCACAAAAAAACTAATCAAAAGAATATAATTTTTACGTACATCAGCGATCATGTCCACCCTTCACTCCGGTTTTCCGCGACACACCGCGTAAATAACGTCTTTTTATTCAAAAAGGCATATGGCTGCGCCATCTGCGAATAGTTGAGAAACAGATCACTGCGTTATCTGACGGACATTCCTTTCGGCTGTCGATATCACAGGGCACATAAGGTAATGGCACGAAGTAGTATACTGCTTCGTGGGTAATGGTAATCAAAAGTGAATGTAATGTTGAAATTGTTGAAATCAATTAATCAATTGAAAATAAAAATAAATAATAAGCAAAAAAATCTCCAAATTTGAGCAAAATCGGTCTTTGCGCGACCCTTTCGACACTTTTGACGAGTGGGTCACGTGACCGGATTCCCACCTTACCGACACTTTTTTTATTTGTAAACTTATTTTCTCACGAATAGCCACATCGAGTTGAAAATTTGGGATAATAAATAAGAAGCACTAAAAAACGCGGCTCTGGTCCTAAATTTTTATAATTATGAAAAAAAGCACAAAAAAATTATTTACAAAAAAAACTTTTTTCATAATTATAGAAATTTAGGACCAGAGTCGCGTTTCTTAGTGCTTCTTATTTATTATCCCAAATTTTCAACTCGGTGTGGCTATTTGTATGAAAATAAGTTAACAAATAAAAAAGTGTTGATAAGGTAGGAATCCGGTCACGTGACCCATTCGTCACATGGGAATATCAGAATTCGTCAGAGAATGAATCAATGTGGGTTATGGGTCCCATCCCCAAAGAGAACCCTATAAGCAAAGATATTATACGATATTAAGATATAAAGATATTATATCTTTGCTATAAGTGACCAATTTGAATTTTACTTAATTTTTGCGCTTTATTAACGCACTTTGAAATTTTTTTCTCATAAATAATCAATAATCGGTAATTTAAGAATACTCATTCATCTGTTAACTAATTTTCAATTGTTTAAAAAAATTAATTTGTTTAAATATTTGTTTAAACATTTCTTTTTTTCAGGTAAATCGCCAAATGAACGTATTTTCTAAACGTTATGAGTTCTTTAATCAATGATAACAATAACATAATTTGTTTAAATCATTGTACAATTATTTAAATAATACGTGTTTGTTCAAGTAATATAGTTTACCTAAATCAAGCAGGAGAAATGAGAAACATTTTCTTTCACCAAACTTTCGACAGATTTTAATATTTTTAACTACTAATTCATTTTCTAGGAATACTCGTAAATTTGTAACCAAATTTCAATTGTTTAAAGAATTTTATTTTATTTAAATATAATATAATATAAATATAATAGTAAAATTATTTAAACAAATTATATTATGTATTATAATGAATCAAAGAACTCAAACGTCTAGAAAATACGTTAATTTGGCGACTTATCTGAAAAAAAATAAAAATTGTTTAAAAAATTAAAAATCGGTTAACAGATGACTGAATATTTTTAAATGTCACTTATGGGGTTTTCTTTGGGGACCCATAAACAGGTGCGGATCCAGGGGGTCCCATGTTCCCAAGCTCCCCTGCCCATAAGAGTGCCCATGATTGATTCTTATTTTCTGACGAATTCTGAACTCTATACTGAAATACGGAATTCTTCGTAACATATTATCACGTTTAAATATTATATTTTAAATCATTTCCATAGATTGTAATACATTTCACAAAATTACAGTTGATTTGTAAATTGAATTAAAATAATTCAAAAAGATTTCAATATGTTGTTAAATTTTTCTAAGTTTTTTTTGTTGTTGAAAATATTTTACCTTTCAAATTAATACTTTAATTCTAACTTATATGATTTTAAATAATCAATTTTTTACCCTTCTTAATTTTAAGGATTTTTTGGAATTTCTCATTTTAAAATTATTCAATTTCAAAGATCTATAATTTTGACTTCTTTAAGGTATTATACAGATAAAATTATTTTCTGAGGATTTTTTCAAATTGGGACTGTAGATTTATTAGAGTGTTATCGAAAGTTTGGTGCAATCAGAAAAGGGATGACCATTTCGAAGTTGGGATAAGTAAAATAAAAATCTTATACACGTAAGGCCTATCCCAAAGAATTGAAAATGTGACATATTTGAGCGATTTTAGCATTACGCCCAAACGGTTCTGACAATTTTTTTTAAATACTGAGACACGTTAGAAAGGTACAATACAGAGATTCTTGGAAAATTTCCGAATTTCTTTCCATTTCGTTTTGGAAGTAGAGTAGAGTATATGTAATACCTTAATATTTTTCAAGATCTTCAATTTTTTATCAATTGCTTCAACTAGGGAGTCATCGATTGATCGCGGCTCTGATCAGATGTTATAATTAACACTATAGTACAGTCCCTAATGACAGTACTATAAACAGAGGGTGTCTACTGTGCGGGAATTGAAGAAAATCCGGGAATTGTCTGG
The DNA here is from genome assembly GCA_932066315.1 of Andricus coriarius. NCBI lineage: Eukaryota > Metazoa > Arthropoda > Insecta > Hymenoptera > Cynipidae > Andricus > Andricus coriarius. The sequence goes on along the minus strand of CAKNWT010308861.1, from coordinate 21,924 downwards.
AAATTGAAAAAATTGAAGTGCCTTTCATATTTTCTTATAATTTATCATTTGTTATTGTCCCTTTGAGCTACATGAGCTACTTTTTTCTTCGTTAAAATAAAAATTCTTAAAAACAATAAAAGAATAAAAAATAAATATTTTAAACAAACTTTAATATTATTACAATCAAGCAAATTGCGTATGTCGCAACCCACGATGCAGTGCATGTATGCTGCTATCATAAGAGGGACCTTATATTTATAAGCGGGAAAATGCGGGAATTGTCCGGAAATTTCGTGGGCATAATTTAGTAGACACCCTGATAAACCTTCAATTAATAACAAATAATTTGAAAATTGTTAAACTTTACACTTTCAAAGACTTGCAATTTTTAATTTTTACAGCTTACGACATTTATAAGACTGTAGTACAAATTTATCGAAAAATCGGGAGAAACAGTAAAAATAGATTTTTCCAGAAAATCAACTTTTTTTAATTTTTGAGATAAATAAAAATATAAATATCCACAATTTCAATTATCTCTAGTTAAAAAATATTTAGAGTTCTACAAAGAGTTTAAATTATTCCTACAAATTTGAATAAGTGGCTCATTTTTTAAGAGTCGAGTCGTTCTTCACTGATTTCTCAATAGAAAAAGTGACTCAAATTTCAGTCACATAGTACTAAAAAATTTTATTTGACTTTTACTGATAATGGGAAATCAGTTAAAACCACTGAAATTTCAGTGAATGTTGTTCATTGATTGAAACCTTGAAAAATCGTAGATTCAAATTTTAAAAAGAGCCTCATTTAAAATTGATAATTCGGTCTAAGGAGTGG
>CAKNWT010308861.1:0-20247 GCA_932066315.1 Andricus coriarius | reverse complement strand
TGAACACGATAACTTGAAAACGGTTGCAGATAAATTAATGAAATTTGGAGGGCTTATTTTCACCACTAATATCTTGAAACTGGTCGAAGGATTTCTAAAAATATTTATTTAATTTTTTTTAGCACTCAATAATATTTTAAAAATCGTTTTTTTATAGTAAAATTGTTTTCATTAACATAATTCAAAGTTGATGCAAGAATATAAAAGATTCATTGGTTCGAAAGAAATCGATTGACCTATAATATTAATACATTTTATTGAAGAGTAATGAAGTTATCGCTATTTATATTATATTCAAAATCGATTTTTATAGTAAAATTTTTTTCATTCTCATAATTTAAAGTTGATGCGAGAATAGAAAAGATGTGTTGATTCGAGACGAATCGATTCACTTTATTACGAATCGACATTCCATTGAAGAGTAAGAAAGCTATGGCAATGCGTAATATTTGAAAATACGGGGTTTTATAGTAAAACTTTTTTCTTTAACATAATTCAAAGTTGATGCAAGAATAAAAAAAGATTCCTTGGTTCGAGACGAATTGATTGATCTATAATATTAAAACATTATATTAAAGAGTAAGGAAGTTATGGTCATTCATATTATATTAAACATCGGTTTTTATAGTAAAAATGTTCTCATTCTCATAATTTAAAGTTGGTGGGAGAATAGAAAAGGTGTGCTGTTTCGAGACGAATCGATTGACTTATAATATTGATACATTTTATTGCACAATAAGGAAGTTATGGTGATGCATACTATTTGGAAAAACGGTTCTTTATAGTATTTTTTTTTTCATTTACATAATTTCAAAATTGATGCAATAACGGAAAAGATTCCTTGATTCGATGCAAATCGATTGATCTATAATATTGATACATTTTATTGAGGAGTAAAGAAGCTATGACAATGATAACATTTAAAAAAACGGTTTTTTATAGTAAACATTTTTTCACTAACACAATTCAAAATTGATGCCAGAACGCAAAAGATTCCTTGATTCGAGGCAAATCGATTGATCTATAATATGAATAAACTTTATTGAAGAGTATAAGGAAGCTATGCTCATTTATAATATTTTAAAGATCTTTTTTTAACAGAAAAACTTTTTTCATCGACATAATTCAAAGTGGATGCATGAATAAAAAAGACTTTTTGATCATACATTTTCAAATAAGATAATTCTGACAATTTTTGTAAAAAAATAATAAAGCTGGAAAGGGATAGGGTGCGACAGAACTTTTCCGTTCCCTTTTCCAGCTCGAAAAATTACCGTTTCAAATACAAAATTCGATTTGTCATTGTATTTTAAAAATTGTTTGTATTATTGTGTAGTTTTGTATTTTTTTGTAAATTCGTATTTTTAAACTGATCAAAATGAAAACTTTAGTTTGTATATTATAAAAATTATGAATGCTTTCTCTATGTCTATGACGAAGCAAATACATTTGCTAACGGGAAGCAAAGTGCTCGTGAAATGAGCACCATATAATTATAAATACAAACAAAGTGGAAACATTTGAGATCGAATTCACAGCTAGTTTACCATGTTTGTGTGTGTACTTTTAAACGTTTCTATTGTGAAACATCTTCATTTTAAACGTTCCCAATTTGAACTATTTATATCCATTTTAAACGTTCTGATTATTTCATGTTTCATACAAAAATTGTTCATTTTTGAGTTCGTTCAATTCGGAATAATTCCAATTTCAAATGATATCTTTCAATAAAGTTCCATTAACGTTTCATGAACAATTTAGTCTGAAAAACTTGTTTTATTTTGAACATTTTCAACTACAAATGCTCTAATATTTAGCGCCCCTAGGCTATTACCCCCTCCCCCTATTTCTATTGAAATACCTCAAATGTATTTTTCATTTAAAGAAAATGAAAATAAACCATATTTTGCAGAATTTCAAAGCTGGTTTTCCCCTGATTCACATTGCACTCATTTAACTAAACTTAAATTTCCCAAAAGCCGCCCGCCTCGACTTCATGGCGCCCTTAGGCTATAGCCTACATTAGCCTTATGGTTCAGCCGGCCCTGGGCCCCGGTTTGATTAATGTATATACTTTTTAAATTCAAAATAGGGACCAATATAATACTTATACAAAAATTTATAATAATAAATAATATGATTAATTAATTACAACCAGCAAAAGAGGCTCATAAAATTCAAATTACTGACAAATTAGCTCCTTAGACAAAATTATGGAAAATGAAGATTTTGAGAAAAGGGCTTATGTAATTTTTGAATAGTGGATTATATATATAAATAGTATTATTGACAACCATTGAAATGCAAATTTTCTTTCTACTGAGACAAGATATTGTCTCTGAAGATATTACTCATCCCTAAGGGATGGACCATCTTCTTACAACCTTACTTCTCACTCTCAGGGTAGGTCTCAGGTAGTTCCTTTTGTCATAAATGCATAAATGATATTCAATTGTTTCGAAGATCACGTACAGTCGTACACTATATAAAATAGGTATATTTAATTGGGTTTCAAATAAACATTTCCCCCAAGAGCCTTTATCGTATATTATATCATTTTGAGGGATTCGCGACACGGTTACATTATAACGTACCAGTACAAGAATTTAGAGTATTATACTTCTAAGTTCTAAGATGCCTGGACCCGCAATAAAAATTTTGAATTTTTCTTTTATACCAACCTTGAGGAAGCTGTTAATGGGTACTACCTATAATATACTCTGGAGGGGGCCTTTTAAATCGCCTCTAAGTCTCATCCTACTTATATACTTCACAATTTGCAGACGGTTTAGCGGTTCAGAGTTTAGGCCCCTGTGTTTAATTTATCTTAAAATTGACTGTCATAAACCATCTTATCATAAATCCTTGATGAATATACAACTTCGAAGAAAAACATTTGTGTTTTGACAACTAAAACGTATTTTGAGATGATTTGAGAATAAGCTTTATTACTCCGCTATTCTTAAGCGGAACGTATTTCCACACCTACTTCTTATTCAGAGGAGGATTTGCTAGGAGAGGAGACACTTCAAATCTAATTTACATTCAAAATTTCATGCGTCATTCAATACACTAAATTACCAACTATTTTAATTAAGGAGATTTCTGTAACTGGTCTATAAGAAGAAAAGGTAGGGGTCATTCAAAAATACGAGATACGTTCAGGGGGGGGGGGGCTATAAAATAGAATTATGTTAAGTTCATGTGAATAGTCCCTATCAGCGTTACGTGTGAGTTACGTAACTTTTCGAAAGCTGCGTGAGTAGGGAATCTTCTGTAGCAATTGTTATGTAACTCTTCTAGAGACGTTCTGTAACATTCGATACCATTGTGTTCTATAACTTTATTGAAAATTTATTTACGCTGAGATCGCGTCACTGTATTACAATTTTCAAATTTGTTTATTTATAACTATTTATAATTTTATGCAATACGTTCATCATTTTTTTTTTAATTCTACAATGCTTCAAATACGATAACAAAAGGACATTGTTGTTATTACTTCAAAAAAATTGAATCTAGAGAAAAATGTTGTGAATAAAAAAGGTGGTAATCTGGGTTACCACTGTGCCGCAAAGGATTAAATCTATGAAATATTTCAAAAACTTTGAAAATGACGTTTCAGTATAAAAACAACATCACAAGAAACATAAAACATAACTTGAATCCTCATCATTTCTCTCAGTATGAGGGGGAAAAATACAAAAAGGGCTTTACCCAGTTGTCATAATTAATTCTCAACAACCACCTCAACTTTAGTCACGTTTTTTGCAAAATGATTGTTTTATTTACATATTTATAACATTTATCAATAGAACAAAACCTAAAGTACTGCAAACTGCAAAGAAACGATTTTCAACCAAGTTTGGCTTTATACTATTTGTATTACTTGTTGTCGTTCTCAGTGCCTCAATTATGTCCCTTTAAATAATAAAATTTTTAACTTTTTCAGACAAATTACTTAAGTCAGGAATGGAAAAAATGGTTAATTCCGAATATCTTATTATCAAATCACTAATTTCAAAATTAATAATTTTTTTAAATTTCGTCATTTTTACCTGCTTAGTGACACATATTAATCATAAAATGTAAGACCTACTCAAGTATATTGTTTTTCAAAGGGAATAAGACAACACGTATCTTACCGATTTGCCGAAACTTTTTTTTCACAAAGTTATGAGTGATTGAATTATTAAAATTATAAATGCGGATTATTAAAAAATAATCTAAATTATTTTTAACGATGTGATATTTTTTAAACTAATACAATTTCTCTTTCGAAATCCGTTAGATAATTTAAAAAAAGTTTAAGAGTGACAAAATGACAGCAGTTTTTCTGAAAATATGTAAAGCCAATTTACTCAAAAACCCCACCGTTTTTTTCTCTTTAATTTTCTATAGATTCCTCCGTATGTAAAGAATATATTCCATGTTAGTCTCCAAGGTGGAAAATTCAGTAGTCCGCCGGAGTTCCCCACTGGCGCAGTACTGGTCAGTGGTCACCAGTTCAGATACTCGGCAATTTGGCGGACGGTTGGCTCCACGATCGGGGTAGTAGTACTATGCCGATTGCCGACAGTATGAATATTAAAAAAATGAAAAAAAATACGTTTAAAAATATGGTTCATGTGTTTTACAATTTCGAAAAACTATAAATACAAATGCCGCGAAAACAATTTTTTTCTGTTTTTTTTTTTTTAAGGAAAATAATTCTAAGTTCCATCTTTATGATGAATTGTAAATATTCAGGAAAAAATACATTTGATGTAATTCTTAATCGTTGTAAAATAGTCTAAAGCACCTAAAAAGCAAAACGTTACACGAAAGTTAAAAAAAAATTGTTATTAAAAAATTGTCGCAGTACCGCGATAGAATTTCTGAGTTCCGTCGATACAAATTTTAAATGCTCTTATTAAAAATGAAATTTTATGTCATTAGCAAAAGTTATAAAATGGTCTAAAACGCGAAAAAACAAAATATTACACGAAGAAAAATTATAAGCGATTTAAATTATTTATTTAAAAATGATTTTGTTTATATTTCCGTTAACAGTTCGTTTATTTTACATATATATGATGTCGTATGAAAATAAAAAAATTAATGAGAAAAAAGAGTTGAAAAACTGTTGTTTTAACTTTTTTGAACTGTGGCTTATGAGGATGGTTTTTTCATTGGCTTTTCAATTCTGTAGGTATTATGGTAATGGTATTGACTGCTAGGCGATAGATTCAGGTATAGATGTAGGTTCGAAACCCCGTAGCGTTAGAAATTGTATTTATAGATAAAATACTGGCAATCAATTATTATTTATTTTTTGAATACCTTTTTTGTGATATCTTTAGAGTATAGCAATAGTGGGTGTTAAAATTAAACAGAAAGTTTGAAATGTACACTTTTGTAATTATAAATAATATTCGGACGATATGCAATCGTATATGATGATGAATGGATGGCCCTAAAAACAATTGAATGATTTTTTTTCATTTTTAAATTTAACTCCGACATTTTCGTACGGTAGCGGTTTGCCAGTACCGCACGCCAGTACTGCGGAGCATTACCAGCCAGTACTGGGATTCCGGCAATCTGTACTGGGCCAGTACGGCGCCAGTGGTGTATTTACCTGGGATGTCCTGTGCCCGAGCATTGGACAGAATTTTTGTTTGTTTGAAAAACGAAAATTCACATGCATTGTTGCAAATTGTTGTATTCACTACAAAATTGAATTTTTGATTTTTCATTACTTTTTGTGCTTTCATTTTTGTATTTTTTTTTCTGTTTGAAAAAAGTCTTGAGGATAAAATGTTCGTCTAAAAAATTTTGAAAATGCTCAACTTTTAGAATTTTTATCCAAAATTCTTTTTGGTCCCTAAAACGGTGTGCCAAATTGCAGCCTAATCCAATTAGTCTTACAAAAGTTATCGGGTATACAGACGACAACGACAGCAATGACGGCAGACAGACAGACACCATCGTAAAAACTTTTTTTTTCGGATTCAGGGGGTCTCGAAACATGGAGATTTAAAGGAATCCGCGATTGTCAGTTCTTACATAAAACTAAGGAAGTGTCTACGTGTACCGAAATTTCGGTACACGTAGCCACGGCCTAAAACGAATACCTTCTCATTATAATGAGAATGTAAAAATAGAGAAGAAGAGAATATATTAAACACCCATATTTCCAAATGTATTGCATTTTGAATATTTTTATTTAATATCGTATGAACCCAGTGGGCAAAACAATTAAGGATGTCCTAGAGACGTCTTCGGGACATCCCTAAGACGTATTTTGGAACATGTCTTTTGGACATCCTAGGGATGCTCTTAAGACGCCTAATGTCAGTCCAAAAGATGTCCCGAGGACGTCCTATGTCTTCAAGACGTCTTTGGGACATCTTTAGGACATTAGACGTCTTAGAGACGTTGTTTGGACTGACGTTGGACGTCCTAGGAACGTCCCAAGCACGTTTTTGGGATGTTCATATTTTTGTGCCCACTGGGCACAAAAATGGTACTGCTAAATAGCAGTACCATTATTTACTACCTGAAATAGCTGTCCCAACAATTTTATTAGTTGTCCCAACTAACCTTTTTCAGTGCCGCACACTGTTCAAAATTTCCTGAAATTTAATTCAGTTTTCAATGACTTATGTCACTGAAATTTCAAAAACTTGGCTTTGAAAATTAATCTGCCACAATATTCATTAACTTTCAGTGACACAAAACTTAATTTTAAAGCAAAAGTTATTGGAATTTCATAAAATTGACTCTGAAACCTGTTTCCATGGCTTGTACATAATATATTATTGGTGGCTGCATACATTTCACTATGATTTACGTAAATTTTATAAACATGCATTGAAAATGATGTAACATTTCTTATTAAATTTAATAAACCTAATTGAAAATATGAGCAAAATTAAAAAATATTTCATGAATTTAAATTTAGAAGCTTCGTATGTGATATATTTTTCGATCGATTAATACATTTTTGCAATTACATGTACAAAATTGGTTTTACTTTGTCAGTTCGAAAGAAGTAATTCAGAGAACTGTTCTTAAAAAAGTTTCACTATTTACATTGAATATCCATAGGATATACATGAACATTTACAAAATATGCAATGCACTATCTCTTAAAATAGTATCAAAACTTACATTGAAATTTCAATAAGGCTATTTGAATTTCAGTGTTTCATGAAATTCCAATGAGTTTTTCACTAACTGTAGTGTTGAAAGCTTCACTAACATTTTCCGTCTGTCGTTGTCGTCGTTGTCGTCTGTATACACTATACAGGATAACTTTTGAAAGACTAATCGGATTTGGCTGCGCTTTGGCACACGTTCTTAGGGACCAAAAAGAAAAATCGAATTCGTTAAACAGCTTATTTTGGATAAAAATTAAGAAAGCTAAAATATTTTCAAAATTTTTAAGACCATTTTTCTCGAGATTTCAAAATTCTATGCATGGCTATTCGCGTGGTACTCGGAAAGTCGAACAATTTATCCTTACGGCTTTTTTTGATTAAAAGACAATTATCAGAGTTACAGCATTTATAAAATTAAAAAAAAAGATGAAAATTGTAAGCCAAACAACGCACGATATGAAAAAAGTCGAGAGAAGAAAAACTTTGCGTTTTGAAAGCAAATTTGATAGCACGCGCAGTTTTTTGTTTTATTAGTAAATAACATTAAAAGTAACAAATGTAATGTTTGGAAAAAACGACGTAAGGGACGAAAAAAAATTACTAGACAAAAGTTATGCACCCAAAAAGGATATACAAATTTGTAATGAACCATTTTTAGATAAGACGAGTAGCTTTTCTTTTAATCGAACAAAATAAAATAAAAAAATTAAATTTTTGTAAAAGTGAAACAAGAGACGAAAAAAATGAAAAGACAAAGGTTGTTCAACCAAAAAAGATCCACAAATTTGTTATAAACTTTTGTTATCAAAATACGTTTAAAATAAAAAATTAACTTTTTGGTAAAACGACACAAGCTTCAAGCTAAAATAACATTTTATTTAACACACATTTTCGCTCAAAGTATATCTACAAATTTTATCAAAACCACTTTATGCTGGGATGAGTATTTCGGTTTAAACCGTAAAAAATAACATTGAAAAAAAAGAAATTAAATGTATGGAAAAACGATACAAGTTGCAATAAAATGTTTAAGAACAAAATTGTTTTTTTTTTTATATATAGGATGTGCACATTTTTTACATTCTGGTCATAATGAGAAGATATTGGTTTTATGTGAAAAATGACTTGCGCGGATTCCATCAAATGTCGACGTTTTGAGGCCCTCTGAGTCTGAAAAAATAGTTTTTACGTCGGTGTCTGTCTGCCGTTGTCGTTATAGTGATGTAGTCTGCATACACGTCATTTGAAGGAATTATCCGATTGGATTGACCTTTGGTACACTTTATAAGGATGTAAAAATAAAGGACGAGTTCGTAAGCCAGCTATTTTAGACGAAATTTCAAAAAGTTATAGAATTTTCAAACCCCCCCCCCCCCCCCCTCCAACGAAAATTAACGTTTTAAGCAAAACAACGCACGATACGAAAAAAAGTCTAGAGAAGATTATCATAACAACTCTTTGAATTTTTTTGAAAAATCGGAAATACATATTTTGATTGCACAAAAAATAATGAAATATCCAAATTTTAATTTTACGGTCAAAATATACAAGATACGGAAGGGGATGAATAGAACAAAATTGTACACCAAAAAAACGATCTACAAATTTGTTACAAACTACATTTTGATATAACACGCAGTTTTTGTTTCATCTGTAAAAAATAAAATTAAAGAAAAAAGATAAATTTTTTTTACAAAAAACACAAGCTATAAAAAATTAATAAAAAAATTAACTTTTTTACAAAACGACACAATATACGAAAAAAATTAATAGACAAAAAATGTTTAACCAAAAAGGATCTTCAAATTTGTTATTAATAATTTTTAGATAGGACGAGTCTATTTTCTTTTAATCGTAAAAAATAAGATTCAAAATAAAAAATTAACTTTTTGGAAAAACGACACAAGCCACAATAAGATTTTGTTCAATAAAATTTTTCTCCTGAATTATATCTATACAAATTTGCTTCAAACCACTTTACGCTAGGATGAGTATTTTTGGTTTAAATCGTAGAAAATAACATTGAAAGCAAAAAAATTAATTTTATGAAAAAACGACACAAGTTGCAATCAAATGTTTAATAAAATATTTTTTTGAATTCACCCTCTTTAAATTATAAAAACAAGACAATGAAAATACGTATGTTTTGACATACCAATGCAGATTATGAATTATAATAATATAAATGTATTGAAATGATACATTTGTCAGGGTAGCTAATTAAAAAAATTGTGCAAAATAAGGAGTAAATATTAATGAAATCATGAAAAATAACATTTGTACATTATTTTGTAATATTTGAACAACCAGTACCATACTGAGGTGCAGCAATAAATATAATATACATTCAACGTAATAGTGTTCACTCAGAGTAATGTCCTCTTGTGACAAAAGGATGTTTATTGACGTGAATGGAATTTCCTCTTAACTAACTTCACCTAATATTGCAGCCAAATAATTCTGTTTGTGTAAAAAATATATTCACGTCGTTCAAAACAAAATAGGCAAGATTTTTGTTTCAAGAGAACTTTTTCTCTGAGTGGTTGTCGATGCTTTGACCTGCAATTTTAAGGAGGTACAGTCACGAACGCACTTTTCTTACGGATTTGTTTAAACTTTGACCATAGGTTCTTTGGAATGTTATCTAAACGTTTGCGAAATTAAAAAAATATTGTCCTCTCCTGAGCTGAGATAATTAAGATCAAAGTTGAACCCTTATACACGTAAAGCCTATCCCAAGCATAGGAAAATGTTACATTTCTAACTCTAACTCGTAAACTATTCTTACCGTTTTTTTCAAAAACTAATATATGTTAGAAGGGCGTTTCATGAAGATATTTAAAAAAATTCAGAATTTTTGTCCTCTTAGTTCGAGAATGAGAGGTATGCAAAGTTTGAGAATTTTAAATTATTCGAAAAATAAAACAAGCACGTGGTAGACATCAGGCAACGCTGTCGGAAATTTTGTTTTTTATAAATTTACCTTTAACTACTAATCGATCTGTCATTTTCAACAAATGTCACGTTTTCATTTAAAGTCAAAGAGCACAACTATCAAAGCAAACACCATGAAAAATGCGACGTTGCCGCGTCTACGCTGAGATCTTGAGGGTTTAGTGTGTACTCGTATGTATACACAACTTCTCTATGTGTAGTGGACAATCATAGCCAAAAATTTTCTCTTAGGTCTGACAGCAAATTAATGAATTAGACATTATATCGGCATAATTAACTAATTTTTGTCTTTCTTCGACGTAAATAAGTTACACAGTATCTATTTAAAGGTTAATAAAACTTATATCACTCAAACAGTATTATTTTCCGACATAGTCTTAGGACTAACTTTTTGCAGATAGTATGCGCGACCATACCTCCTTAAAAGCGGTCTTTGCACACATATGAGAGAAATACAAAAAAAAGATTGTTTTTTTTTCAGGATTTTTGCCCCCTATACTTTTTATCTATGATGTGTATACCACACAATATGCACTTGAAACGCGATATTTAAAAAAACGGATGTTTAAGACGTTTCCCTACAATTCCAAAGGGTTCCAGTTCCCGCCCTGCCCGCAAATGTAGGGCCTTTCTTTTGACGGCAAAATGAAGGGGTTAAGCAAAAAATATGCATGGGCAACTTATTTAATGGATAAAATACAAGATGATTGGACTAGAAGCTTTTTTTTTACCTTTTTTCTCATATTTCAAGCTACCGTGCGTAAGGTAATTTAAAAATGTAAAATATTGATTACTATCTTCGAATATTTAGACTTTAATGTAAAAAGTTTCAAGAAAAACCTGTTCTTTCTGTTGATTTACATCCTCCTTGATTATTTATGATAGCAGAAAATTAATTTTATTAATAATTTACCGAATATTTTAATAATAATGCAAAAGACAGAAAAGTTCTAAAGGACTTTTTTGTAGAACTTTTTGTCTCAAGATAAAATCTAATGAGATATATTCACTATATTAGTATCAATTCAACAAAAAGAGAGAAAACATGCTGTGGTTTCTGGGAAAATGAAGTTTGATATGTTTGGGATAAAGCGCATGGTCCTTCCTATATGTATTTGTTAGCCAGTTTATGTTTATGTGTGAACCGTGATGTACGGTGACTTTTTGAAGTTCTCCACCTGGCGTGATTGCTACAGAGATTGATCAGCGACTCATGTCGGAGCGTTTTTGAGGGACGAATATGTTGTTTGAATAAGCATCATGCGATTTATAGGTTGACCTTAAATTTATTCCCTCTTCTACACATCCTTTAATTACCTTTACCACAGAAATTCCTTACTGCTCAGTAGTGTAACGAGGCGAGAACCAAACGAATGTACGCTTATCCCGAAAGGGACTTGACATAATGGTATAATGTATAATAATAATATATACCGGGACAGTCCCGTGCATACTATTCAAAAATAAAAATTAAAATCCAACTACACAAAAATGCCTTCGACACATTGGGCTGTAACCATCTTAAGCTTGAGACAATAATTTTTTTTTATATTTTTTAACAAATTAATATATTAACTTTCTTTTTATGACTTTTCGGATTCGGGTTTCATATTCTTTCAAATATCACTGGAAAATGGAAAAATATATAAAATTGTTAAAATAGCAGTAGCTTTTTTCTGAAAATCAAATATTCTAATTTTTTTTTAAATATACGAGGACCAAAAACAAAGTTTATAGGCAAAAGTTGTTTCTATTTAAACCCTCTGCAAAAATATCCTCTTCCTTCTTTAATATTTAGAAAATTATTATTTTTACTTTCTGAATCTTTAAATACGTTTCGGGTATTGTTATAATAAATTTTTTTAATGATATTGGCAATAGACAGACATTTGACTCTCTTATCAACTTACCTTTGCCATATTTTCGATAATTATTGTTTTTGGATAATTAAAGTTTCTTTTACCTATCTCTCTAAATTTGAATTAGTAAAATATAACTGATTATCAGTTAAATTCTACTAATTGCTGTAGCTAGAATTGAGTCACTGACAATTAGTAGAATTGTATTGATTGAATTAGTAAAACGAAATTTACTAATTGATCAGTTATAGTTGTATTGAAGAAATCAGTTAATTTTAAGAGGTTATGTTCCAAATATATTTGCGCACCATTTTTAAATGTGAAATCGTTTAGGGTGTACAATTTGTTCAAACATGTAGTAATTTCTTATTCATTTATTAAAACGAAAGTCTTAAAAACACTTTATTATTATAAATAATGTTAGAGTATAAATGAAAGCTTAATTCAAAAATTGTTCCTGTATCAATTTATTCTAAGTTAATAATTGATTCACTGCAGTTACGGTATAACTGATTACTTCAGTTACGGTATTTTTACTGTTAAAATTAGTAAACTTCTGAAAATAACTGATTCAGCAATTAAAATTAAGTGTACTGAATGAATTAGTAAAATTTCTACTAATTCAAATTTAGAGAGATACGTGTCGGTATCGTTTTCCTATGAAATGGTCGCAATAATCCAGTCGCCACTAATACTCGTGTAATGTGTGTATGCACTGAGAGGTCTAGTCTAGACTCTGGAGTCTCTGGACTCTAGACAGTAGAGGGTAAATTTGGCTTAAAATGTGGAGGAAATTCCCCAAGAAAAGTTACGCAATTATTGTATAAACAAGGTTTTTAAAACAAAATACATTATTTATGGACGAAAAATTCTGTAAAATATTTTTCGGTAAGCTTGAACCAAAACAATATCCCCCATTCGACAATAGTTTCTTCATTTTACACTTTTTTTGTAAAATTGACAATTTTCAAGTAATAGTGTTATGCACAATTGAATCTGCACAAAAATTGACATATTTGCAGATAGATTTCTCAGCACCTTCTCGACTCAACAATTTCGAAAAAAGGAAAATATTTCAAGACACGTGCTCCACTACACAGGAAAAAGGAATTTTCCGATCGAAATAAAACTTTTGTGCATACAAATTTTAAACCCGGTCTTTTTGAACAACTATGTGTGTGCAATATTCCATATAAATAGTTCTCAAAAAGGCCGTTATTTAAATTTGTCCATTAAAAAAAGTTTTATATCGATCGGGAATTTATTTTTCCTGTGTGGAGTACGTGTCTTAAAATGCAATGTGCCTTGTTCCGAAATTTAAGATAAATATCTACAAACATGTCATAATTTTAGTGCAAATTCAATTGTTTAAAACGCTCTTATTGAAAATGGATAATTGTAGCAAAAAGTGTAAAACGAAGAAAGTCTAGTCTTATAGTTCAAGCTTTCTGAAAAATATTTTGCAAAATTTTCTTTTTCATCAATAATCCTTTTGTTCAAAAAACTTCTTTGAAAAATAAATTCAAAACTATTTAACAGGCTGCCTTAGATATTAATAATCAGGGGACTTCTCGACATTTTAAGCCGAAGTTCCCCTCTAGTCTAGTCTAGACTCTAAGTCTTCCAGAGTCTAGAGTCTAGACTCTACACCTCGCAGAGCATACCAAAGTATTAGTGGCGACTGGATTAAAATACACATTAACGGTCGGATAAAAAAAACTTATTTGTTGATAAAAAAAAACAAGAATTTTTGACAATTTCGCAGAGATAAAGTGATAAAAGATTAAATATTTTTAGTGATCTTATTAAAAAATCATTTGAAAATGATACCGAGCATACGTTTTTAAAAGTCAGAAATTAAAAATAATTATTTATGGAAAAAACGCAAATACTTTGCAAGTAGTGTAAAATATCAACAATTTTTTTTAGGGCGTTGAAATAAGAAGGAACTACGAGTAAAAGCTGATCGTAAACCGTACAGACTCGTCTGTAAGGGGCCGTCACGCTATTTGTAACACTTTTTCCAACCCTCCACTTCTTCGTCACAGATTATCACACAAAGCTTGACCCCCCCCCCCCCAGGGTGAATTCAAAAATATGAATACCCCCTCCCTCAATTCAAATTTTTTTCCTTGATTGAATTTGATAAACGCCTAAACTCTAAAATAAACCACAAAACATACAAACATACTATATTGTAACAGTTTCACAGCCCAAAATGCTCTGAAGACAGAAAATCGGGTGAAATTTCACGAAAATAGGAGAATTAATTCTTTTAAATACATTTAATGTATGGGTGCCAGAAATAATTTAATATGAAACGCTTAAGATTTCAAAGTCAAAATAGATTGCATTTTCAATAAAAGAGTTTTCACACTAAGTCTGACTAAGAAGTCGAATGAAAACAGCTTGTAACACGAAAAGATTAACTTTCAACCATTTTTCAACGAAATATTTTAATTTCTAACAAAAGTATTAGGGGCCATTCACAAAATACGTGATACATTTTTCAGGAACTTCTGACCCCCCCCCCCCTCCCACCCGCGTGATACTTATTCCATTGTTCTTAACATGGACAATGATGCTTCGACAGATCCCCCCCAGCCCTAAACGTATCATGTATTTTGTAAATGACCCTTTAGATTTTTAACAAAATAGATACATTTTCAACTAAAATTATGAGCCTTAAAATAATAATAATTTGTAACAAAGAATTTCAACTTTTAAATTTCAACTAACAAATATGGTAATTTGAAATATAAAATAACGGAATCAAACCAAAAAAGATGAATTGTCAACCAAATAGTTGAATCCTCAACCAAAAAAGATAATTTTTTAACTAAACAGTTGCATTTTTAACCATAAAAGATCAAATTTCTACCAAAAGAGATGAGTTTTTAAACCAAAAAGAATGAATTTTCAGAAAAAATTAAATCTCCAGCCAGTAAAATGAATGTTTGACAAAGTAGTTCAACTTTCAACCAAGTAGTTGAATTTTCAAACCAAAAGATGAATTCTCAATTAAAAATGTAATCGTTGAATTTTCAACTAAAAACGATCAATTTTCAACCAAAAATAGAATAGTTAAAATTTTAACCAAATATTGTAGAATTTTGAACAAAAATATATAAATTGTGAAACAAAAAATAATAGTAGACTTTTAAATTTTAAAATTCTGCCGACTACGAGTACACTCTCACCACGCGCGGCTTGGTTCGCTCGCGAGTTTGAGCGCGCGCCTGTCGGAACTAGCGCTTCGCGCTCGATAATGCATTACCTTACTCGCAGACATGTTTAGGCCTCGCACTTCGCGTTCGGATACTTATTCTTTGCACTTGGAATGCTTGAATTGAACGAAAATTTAGCAAAAACATCTCCTGTAGATCCCAATTTTTTAAGCATCTCTATGCTGTGAATTTTCTACGTAATAAAGTATAGTTAAAGTTTAAATTGCTCAAAGCTCTGTATAGGCTTTGAGATACAGATTCTCATCGTGACAGTCACGCTTCGCGTTCCATTTTCGACAGACATTGTTAAATGTATATTTATTTTCTGAGCTACCTTACAATAAAAAGCTACAATCCTTTCTTCAGACTTTTTTCCCTATATCTATGCATATTCCCCATTCCAAAGTCCTTGCAAAGTCTATTTTCAATTAGGCTACAAATAAGATCTTTTTCATCGCATTTTTAATGGATAAAAAAAATTCCTATAATCTTTGTTAGACCTTTTACGTATCTCGCGTCTTTTGACAAAATATTGGATTTTTTTATTTTTGCATATCAGGAATTTTTAAAAGCTGAAATTTCTCCAAAAACTTTTTCCCTCATTTCACGTCGTTTGGCTCAAAATTTGAATTTTCGATTTTTTTTTCATAGTCTTTTTGATAAATGAAACTCAAATGACAATTCCTATGAAAAAATTATTAAAAACGATTTTGTAGAACTATTTAAACGCTGCAATTCCTCCTTTGATATTTTTTCCGTATCTCATGTCGTTTCGCTCAAAATTTGAATTTTATATTTTCGTCATAGTATTTTCGTTAAATAAAACCGAAATTACAGGTCCTATCACAAAATGCTTAAAAGAAATTTGGTAGAACTTTTCAAAAGCCATAATTCAGTCTTGAGACTTTTTCCCATATTTTGCGTCGTTTGGCACAAAATTTGAATTTTTTGTATAGTATTTCCGATAAGTAGAATATCAAGTCTTATCTAAAAATGGTTGAGCAAAAAAGTATAGGTCTTTTCAAAAGCTACAATTCTTCTTTTAAACTTTTTTACGTCTTTTTCGTCGTTTGGCATAAAATTAGAATTTTTTCTTAATTTTCGATGCATAAAATCAAAAAGACGAGTCCTATCAAAACATTGTAAAAATAAAAATGGTAGATATTTTAAAAAGCTTAAATTCTTCTCGTAAAATTTGTCCACGTGTCTGTCGCCGTTAGGTTTAAAATTGGTATACTTAATTTTTGCATCGCATTTTCGATTGATAAAACCATAACAGTTCGTCAAGAAATGCTGGTTAACGAATTGGTTCTTTATTTTAGGACCCAAAAAATGTCTCCAAATCTCGCTTTGACGTTTTCATTTCTTCAGCAGTTATCGCGTTTACGGACAGCCGGACGAACATACAGACAGACGATATCGCAAAAACTTCATTTTTGGGTTCAGGGAGTCTCAAAACGCGAAGATCCATTGAAAAACTGAGGTTTTACATTTCGGATGATTCTAATACTTTTTCAATCATAAATAATGTGAATGTAAAAAATTAATTTTCAACGAAAAACAGTTGGATTTTTAACCACAGAAATTAAATTTTCACCAAAAGAGATGAATTTTCAAATAAAATTATGTAACTTCAACTGAAATAGTATCATTTTCAGATAAAAAAAAATTTTCTACTAAAAAAGCAAATTTACAACAAAATAGTTAAATTTTCAACCAAATATATGAAGTTCCAACTAAAGTGATAAATCTTCAAC
The DNA here is from genome assembly GCA_932066315.1 of Andricus coriarius. Lineage (NCBI taxonomy): Eukaryota > Metazoa > Arthropoda > Insecta > Hymenoptera > Cynipidae > Andricus > Andricus coriarius. The sequence continues at coordinate 3,304 of CAKNWT010308861.1, read as the reverse complement.
GGGAATAATTACATTTTACGTTCACAAAAATTAATTTCCCCCCATAAGTGTGAATTTTCAACTAAATAGTTGAATGTTTAACTAAAAAGAAGATAAATTTTTAACCATAAATAGAATAGGTATATTTCCATTAAAAAGTTAATTTTAAAAAAAATGATTCATTCGATTCGCGAAAATTTGAGCTAAAAAACGAGAAAAAGGGGAAGGTCCTTGAAAAGGGTGGAAAGAGTGTGAAGTCTGTATTTGAACGCTTTACTTGTAAATTGAAATCACTATAATTTTCATTTTTTCCAAGCATTTCAAAAAACTTGTATTCACATTTAAATAAACTGTTTTCGAATCTCGTGTATTTTTTGAAAAAAAAAATTGAATTTTTGATTCTCTGAAAAAAGCCCCATTTTGTTACTTTTCAATATTTTTTTTTGATTTTCCAGTGAATTTGGAAGTTCATTAAGCAGAATTAAAACATAAACAAAATTTCTATATCCTAATTATTTAAAAAATACAGTATTTTCAAATAATACTCGAAACCTATTCCGGCCCCCCACTTTGATCAAATTGTCTTTGGTGGTAGATCACACATGTATAAAATAGATATAATACTTAGTATAAATATAAAAGAAACATTTAAAATCAAATTGATTATTCCCAATTGATGTCTAATAAATTAAAAATAAATGAATGAATCTTAAATTGCAGTAGAAAGTGAATTTCGAGTAGAATTGATATATAAATTTCCCAAGTTTTGCAGCACTCGAGTTAGAAGATTTCCTAGACGACTAGACTAGAGAAGTGTTCACAGAATTTCTTCGCAGGTAGTTTCTCGAGGCTGTAAGGCCTGTAAGCCATACGGAAACTTAGAGGAGGGTAACTTTTATTTGATTTTGGGACTGAGGGGCCTGAGGGCAGCTCAGTCATCATTCGTCAGGCACGGTGTGATCTACAGTGGAGCCTTTGTAAGCATGTGGCATCTGCTGTAGCTATATAGCTAATGCTAAACTAAACGCTGTAGAGACTGTGAACAAACCCAAGTGCAATGTGTTATTAAATTTATTCCAAGTGTGAATATTTTTAAAAAAGTGATAGTTTTTTTATTTTTACATAGTTAGTGAATAAAAAGTGATATTTTTCAGTGCACATGGTGTCTCGAAAATGAATTCTGTAAGGATATGTCCACGTTATATTTATATTCTGTAACCAAAAAGTGAACTCAAATTTAGTTTCGAAATACCCACATTTTTCTGATGAATCCTTCAAATCTTGATATTCTTTACAAAAAAAAATACCGATTTATTTTTCATTTCTTCTAATAAGAAGTGTAATTCTAATTGGAAAAATTACTCAGAATTTTTCAGATCATGCTCCTCCACATTCAAGTAATGAAGTTTCGGTGGCAATCAATTTCTCACTGGGTAATCAGAGTCAGTATGAACAGACCAGAAATGATTCAGAACGTGCGGAAGCTTCTACTAGGCAGGTTAGTGTTTTTTCCAAAAGTGAAGAATTACAAGTGAAATGTTGGATGTGTTTTGTTTTCTCTTTTTGAGAGTGAAAGTGGTGTTAATTTTTTTTAAGTTGAAAATTTATTCAAGAATGCGCTTCTAAAGATAATTGAGTATTTGGGTTAAACTTCATTTTTAGAAAGGTTTATCTGCTTTAGGTCATGATTTTTGATAACAGATATACATAAAGGAAGGAAATGAAAAGATAAAGTGAAAATTGTAGCTGTATCTGTATAGTGTTATAGTCCCAATGCCCAAGTAGAATAAAATTTTATTTCTCCGTGTACATTTTCATTGGATTTTTACATATACATTTGATGATGTCTATTAGTAGGACTATTAACTATTTTTATAAATCATCAGGCTTTGGCACTTTTTCTCATGCTTCGTACTTACAAAAATTATTATTGTTTTGGCTCACTCACATACGATTTCCCATTTCCGGTTCTTAATGTAAAAAAAAAAATCAAATGAGTATTTCACTTTGAAACACTTTGCAGTGAGCATGTGCATCTGGGAGGAATCGAACCTCCACTCTGCTTCGAAGCGTCTCTCGGCCCTCAAAAGTAGTTAAATTTCATTTCTCTCAAAAGTTCCCCCATTGAAAACTATAAATTTGAAACTGCTCACACTTCACAAATATAATTTTTTTCGGCCCCAAAATTCGTACATACTTTTTTAGTATACACTTCTTAAAGCTTTCGAATTACAAATTCAAGCCAGCCAAATGTTGGGGCACTACACTTATTGAAACATAATTGGAATTTATTTTAAAAATCCAGATATGAAAAAAGTATTTTTCTTCTGCATACTTTTAATTTTTAATGTTAATGGTTTTGAGTAAAATATTTTTATAGAAAGTTTAGAGTTAGAGTAAATAAGTGTTATCGAAATTTCTTGCGATGATAGGAATGTTATATTTCCTTGTGAAATACATTTTTTAAAACATTTTTCTTCCAAAATAATGCTATTACAGATTATGGACCTATATTTAATTTTCCAGAGGGAAATAATTTGAAATTGTGGATGGACTTTAATTTTTCTGAATTTTTCAAAAAGTTAATTTTTAAAACAGATTCATTTTATATACTTCTTGCAAAGATTTTAATCTTTTTAGCAAAAAGTACAATTTCTTGACCTTTGGAGCAGAAGAGACATTCTGGAGTATGTAATTCATTCTTTTAGACTTTTATTCTGAGAAGAATTTCCCACTGGAGCAAAATTTATTTTTAGTACAAAATGATGAAATTTTAAATTAAACATAATTTTCCCTTTCAAAATATGATTTTATCCTTAAATAAATACATTCTAGTCTCCAGGCGAGTTTCCAGGTAAAAGCTTACACGTAGAAGAGACCCTTATCAATGAAACAACACAAGCCCTTTTCATATGAAAGTGGACATGTATTTTTAAAAAATTTAAATTTCCATGTTTGAAAACCTCATATTTTAAATTCCAACACATTTAAATAAATTTAAATGTTTTCAAGGGCCTTTAAATGTAAAAGAATATAGCTTATTTTCAAAAACATTTTTGGACTTTAGGTTCGTATTCGGATTATTCTTTTAAATTTATATTGCTTCCTTATAGAGGGAATTTTGAATGTAAATTTTCAATCCTACATTCTTGACATATTTCTATATATGTATTTCGACCCCATGAACTCCAAAATGCAATTAAAAAAAATATATATATTGCGTGTAAACGAGCTATGCATGAAATTTGGACGAATTGTAGCTCCAATTGATGGCCAGGCCTGATAAGAGTTTGAGCTAGATCGGCCAATTAGAAATGTTTTTTTT
>CAKNWT010308859.1:3489-20207 GCA_932066315.1 Andricus coriarius | reverse complement strand
TCCCTACCATCTATCTACTGTAATGTGGTAAAAATTGAACTACCACTAGCTTTCCTCGACCGGCCAAGGCAGAATTCCTATGTTGGAGAAGGGTTAACCTTGGTTGTACCGCGGGCACCGGAATTTACGTGTCTATCTAGATTTGTTTTGGATTCGCCGTAAGGATCTGAACATCCACTTAGCACGGTAGCATCCCTTAGCTAGGGTCAACGACTGTTCCCGCTCTCTGGGAAACGTCAAAGGAAATCCTAGGATCAACGACTGGCCAATGAAGGATCGAAGATAATTTATGAATGTTTAAAAACGTTTCTTTTATCGAAATCCTACTACTTAAAATCATAATTGATAATTTTATATAAATGGCCAAATATTCTTAGTCCGCGATCCCGCTGGAAATAAAACTTAATCATTGATTTAAAATAATGCTCATCGTTGAAAGACGAAGGTTTGGAAGGTCTGATGCGCGACGGATTGGTCAATCCCAATTCCTTGCACGCGCGCATACCCATTGAACTAAATTCTGTCAATACTTTAAACGCAAGATGCCATTTTCGGAGGCAGACTTAAGAGAAGCTCTAGAAGCGATAGCAAGGACTCCTCACGTAAGTCTAGTTTCGATTCCGGTATCCTTATTTTAAATGTTTCTTTTATATTGTTAAACAGAGCAGTAGTAAATGTTTTGGTTCCGTGAGTCAGGCGTCAATGGGTCCGCGTAATAGTATTTTGTTTTTGGAATTATGTTCGTGTAACAAACACCTTCTCCGGCGTAAAGACAAAATCATTAGTTAAATCATGTGAAACACTATTAACTATTCTCTCATTTATCGAGTTTGCTGTTTCCTTTAAAAATGAGTTCTCTGTTTTAACTTATGAAATAAATTATTCAATTATTTGTTAAATATATTAAAAATCCTGCTCTTTATTTAAATAAGCCTGGCTCCAGAATCCACTATCCTTTAGATATAAGCTGCGTGCTTTTTCAGGAGGATTTTGATAAAACATAAATGCCCAAAAATGGCGGAATTAACCGCCTATCGTGCACCAGACACGACCAATAATAAACTCTAAAGTTGCACCGTTCAACTTCCGCTTGAGATAAGTTTAAAAATTTTGTTTTTGACGTTACAGCAAAAGGAGCATCCGGAGCGTTTATTACACCACTTGAAATTCTATTTCGCAGCAAAAGGATGTTTTCTTTATTTGATTGCTTCTTCGTGGAGTACATGTAGCGATCATAGTCTAACAGCCGGAGCTTCTTAACTCTGTAAAAATAACTTTCATCTATATTCTTTAATCATAGTCTAAATCATGTTTTTTATTTCATTTTTTAAGTAACGCAATATTTAATTGACGATTACTATTTTCCCTCTTTCATTAATCCCGCTTTTTTATTCTTATATTTTTATGAAGTTAGAATTCTATCTAACTTAAAAGCATTAATTTTCCATTCAAATCTTATCTTTGGCTACTGATTATCTGACTTCCACAAAAGGATACATCGACTTTATTTTGCTATGGTCAATGACCTCATAATGCCAAGTGATTATCATTTTATTGTAATCCTATAATACGAATGAGGGCATTCTATGGCCAGCGCTAAACCCCTTACGCAGGTAGGCAAATGACAGAATCGAGGACGTAACGCTACGTGCTTCATGAGAAGGACCTGAGTTGATGCATTCTTAGACTACAGGTATGAACTATCTTTCTTTTAAAGAGAGACAAGGATAGGACGAAAGGTAGAGAGAGAGAATCTCTAGATGATTTATTCTCAAATATTTTCACTTTTAAAAAGGGACCTTTTCTCAGGACTAAACTGCAATACAAGAGAAATATTTTCTTCTCTCTGGCATTGGCACTTAGCCGCTTTCTCAACAGGGAGAAGGAGTACAACTCCTATCCTCTTAGAAGAAGCTAAGCCGAATGTCAGATCGTAAATTAAGTTACTCAACTTCGTGTACCCGGAAACAAGATATAATCTTGCTCAGCTCGTCTGTATGTACACTGAGCAAAGAATTCCCGTGTAGTTCGGGTTTACACCCCAATAGTTCGGGTGATGTTTCTTTTTTTTGTTTCAACCGAAGGATTGGCGCACTTGCACTACTGAGACGTGCGATCACCCCAACCATTCGGGTGCTCACCCGAAACAGCAGCGGCCGTAGTGGTGGGGTGCCCGCCCGAATACTTGGGGAGCTTGCACGAATGATTCGGGAGATTCGAGTCGTCAACCGCTCTAGATGTTGCGCGTTCGACGTTTTGCGCATGTTCGCTAATGGCCGCAGCTGATGAACATCAGGCTCTTCCGGCTTCCCGAATTTCACTGTTTTTAGATTATGTCTATTTTATTTTTCATGCGCGAAATGTCAGTGGAATAAAGTGAAACTAGTTATCTTATTTTTCTTTGGATAATGCTTAACGAAGGTAAGAGAAATATAAAACATTATTCTTTCTCTAGAACGCGAACGCGCAACATCCAGAGCGGTTGACGACTCGAATCTCCCGAATCATTCGTGCAAGCTCCCCAAGTATTCGGGCGGGCACCCCACCACTTCGGCCGCTGCTGTTTCGGGTGAGCACCCGAATGGTTGGGGTGATCGCACGTCTCAGTAGTGCAAGCGCGCCAAGCCTTCGGTTGAAACAAAAAAAAGGGACACCACCCAAACTATTGGGGTGAAAACCCGAACTACACGGGAATTCTTCGCTCAGTGTGGTAATTTAATTTTCTGTTAGAACGAATATTTTCGAATCAGGGTTAAAGAGCTTTAAATTAAATTCAAAGACAATTATTTAAAATACGAAAAATTTGCTCAAAATCTGTTCCGGTAAATACCTCGAGAAATAAAAAAAATAGCTGAGTGAATAGCATTCTCTTCCTCTCCTTAGCGAGAAGAAAAAACGGGATTACTCCTGCCACAACCGGTACTACAGGAGCACAAACGGAGCAGTACACACTTGTTATACACATGGCGCCGCCTCCTTGAACCGAGAACATTAATTTTCGGCTCTTTTTGACTTGGAGCACAGCAGCCCAAATTCCGCTCCGTAAAGTAGGATTGAGTTAGTGGCTCCAGGGCCTTTTACGTAGTTGCTGAGCCAGTGTCCAGGGCAGCGAAATCGTCAGCGAATCCAATCAGCTTCGTTCCTTTTGGGAGGTCCATCGTTAATGCCTCGTCGTATACGTCAATCCAGGAACCATAAACCGCCTTCCCAAGACGTCGAGAATGTCAACCCATCTTACTGAGTTGAAAGCATTCCTGACGTCAAAGGTGACCATCACACTCTTCTTGTCCGGTGACTTCCACTCCATGCTTTTTCGATCTTCTGGATAGCTTCGCGGATCGCTCCCAACATGGACTTGCCTTCCCGGAAAACGTGCTAATTTTCAGCAAGTTCTACTGCTGCTTCGATTGCCGCTCTTAGTCTGGCACAAATACACTTTTCGAAAAGCTTTCCGACAACGTCGAGCATGCAGAGTCGCCTGTATGACGATGGCGTTATCGGTGGCCCCTTTCTCTTGTCCAACAGCACCAGCATCTGTTTCTTCCACCATTTTCAGAAGACCCCAGCTCTGTGGCAACCATGTGGGTCCAGCGCTTTGCCGTATGTCATTTAGGATGCCGCTTTCCACAGTTCCAGGGTTCTTCAGTTAGGTCTCCTTGGCTCTCGTTGCGGTTTTTCAAGGCTTCCTCTTCGGAGCTGCCTCCCTGAATGCTGTACATCTTATTGTCCCTTTAAGATGGTCGGCCCAGCGCTCGTTCTACTCGGCCAGAGATTGATAAAACAACTTCAAAAACATATATTTTCCTAATCAGGCATGAGGGAAATGAGTATACACTTGAGTGCCCAAAGGAAAAGATTTTAGTTGTTAAGCTTTTTTGCTCTCCGAATAAAAATTGGTAAAATTCAACCAATTACTAGTAAAACTTGACAGCTTTTATTAGCGTAAGGTGAGCCACTAAAGATTAGTAGAAAATTACTAATTGGAGTAGTATAGATATTTCCTAATTCAATAGTGGAAAACTAATTGCTTGGTAAAAAAATTATTTAGGACTGTATGTAGGGTGTCCCAGACTCATGTCTCCGAACTTATTTTGCTGTATAAAAATAAAAATAAATAAATCTTGAATTAATTTTTCAAAGATCAGTTAAAGTTTTAGTTTTTAAGTTATAAAATTAAGTTGGACCAATCACGAGCGCCGTATCAACAGTTGTGTGTGCGTGAGCAGGAGGCTAACATAGTGTAGTAACCGGTGTTCTCCCGTCGCTAACCTCTCTTCCGCGCCCGCTTGGATAACATTGAGTTGGTCCCCGGCTCACGCAGGCACGTCTGTTTATACCGCGATCCTGATTGGTCCAGCCTAAATATTTCATAACTCAAAAACTACAACTTTAACTGATTTTTGGAAAAGGAATTTTCAACTTATTTATTTTTATATAGCAATATAAGCCTGCACTGTTGAGTCTAGAACACCCTGTATAATAATTAAGAAAAACTTATAAAAATGTAAAACGTGAAAAATAGAAAATTTTAATAAAACGACGCGATGGTGTATCATCTTAACTCTATGGCAAACAATAGGAAGGTCATATTGAGAAATTGTGAACGTTATCTAGTCTATTTATATTTTAGAAATACTGCCTTCTGATTATTTGAACAATGTTAAGAAAGATACGAATTTTTTCCAATCTCAAAATTATAATGAATCAATATGTGCTATTAATTAATTATGCATATTCAGGGAACGCATGCGATACTTTTCTACAGAAATCTGTTTTCGATTCTTAACATTATTTTTGATGGTATTTTTTTGCTTCAATTCCATAGAAAATTGCAATTATTTAGCAAACTTTGTAAAAATGATTTGCCTCCAATAAACATCAGCTTGAATAAGTATGAACTTGGGTCCCTAATTGGTTTTCTAATTCAATAGTGGAAAACTAATTGCTTGTTAAAAAATTTACTTAGGAATGTATATAATAATTAAAAAAATGTTATAAAAATGGAAAACGAGAAAAATAGAAAAGTATAATAAAATAAGACGATGGTGTAACATTCTTAATTCTATTGAAACAATAAGAAGGTCATACTGTGAAATTCTAACAGTGACGAAGACTGTCTCCAATTTAAAAACATTGGCATCTGATTGTTTGAACAAAGTTAAATTTTTTACATTCTAAAAACGACGGTGATCAATAGGCTTAAAAATTAATTATACATACATATTCAGGGTCTTTATGTGCTGCTTTTCAACAGGGTTCTGTTTTCGATTTTGAAAATTGTTTTCGGTTGTACATTTTTCTAATTCTCCATAGAAAATTGCAATTATTTAGCAACAGATACTTTATTGCCTCTTTGAATCAAAATGTTTAAAACTTAACCAATTACTAGTGAAATTTTACAGATTTGATTAGCGAAAAGTGGGCCACTAAAGATTAGCAAAAAATTAATAATTCGATTAGTCAAGATATTTCCTACTTCAATATTAAAAAATAACTAATTGCTGGTAAAAATATATAAACTTATTTAGGGTTGTATATAATAATTGAAAAAAGGTCATGAAAATTGAAAAATTAATAAAAGAACGCGATACTGTAACATTTTGAATTCTATTAAAACAATAAGAAGGTCCGTTTGCAAAATATTCTATTCTGATTGTTCGAACAATTTTAAGAAAAACACAAAATTTTTAAATTACAATGGATCAATGGGCTACATTATTCATGCATATTCAGGGTCCTTATGTGCTACTTTCCTAAATAATAAAGCAAGAGAGTTTATGAGGAAAAATAATGTTATTAATAGTACGTACGGATTTTGCAACAGTTTAAGTAAAAATTATGACACTGGTTGGCGTGGATGATTTTTCATTAACAAATAAGAAGTCTAGACGATTGCCTCTTGAAAATAGGAATTTTTTAACAACAATTCACGGAGAGAACTTTTCATTCAATCGAAAGATTTCTTTTGCTTTCAAGAGATCTAACCTTCTTATAGTCCTTTCCAATGGTTTTTGATGCAAGTAGGGTTTGGGGGTGCTTTCCGTTTGATTCGCATTAATAATAAAAGAATACATAAAGTAAGTTTCAAAAAATCGAAAAATATCTGAAGTTTCGATAAGAAAAATCTCGATATCTCAAAAACAGTAAGAAAGTGTTACTTTTTGCCACCAGATTCGTGTTCAGCATGAAAAAATCCATAAGATTTGTGAATTTAAACAAAATCGAACGGGATCGACCTTTTAAGAAGTTTTCCCATTTTTCGTAGCAATAGATTCTGAGGTATAACTGTGCAAATATGTCAATTTCGTAAAAAAAACTCATATGTTTGTAACGCTGTAAACCACAAAAGGCTTATTCTCCGGACTTCTCATGGACTTAATTATTGTAAACTTACACATGACTTTCAAGGGTCCCCTCATCTTTTTTTCCTTACGCCTGCTCCTTTTTTGTCGTCACCTGGACTCTGGAGCGTACCTCAAATAGCTTCACAAACTCCAGCTTTGAAAGATCCAAAATAAAAAATTGCCATCGCTACAGCATCAGCGTTCGTCAAAAATGAGTGTGATAAACTGTACTAGTTGAGTGTTTTATTTTTATGAAAGTGTAAATATTTTTTTTTAATGGAGACTGGCGATAAAGCTCGAGTTACAGCCAGCAAGTACGTAAAGGTTAATGTTGAAGTGGATGTTGATGAGGATCATAGAAAAACGCAGAGCCTCAAAAGTACGTCGATTCTGTGTTGTTTTGAGTTGCAATAAAAATGAGACACTTATCCCTATTTTAGGGAAAAAAGTCTCATTTTGAGGACATAAAAAATGAGCTGCAACAAAAATGATCCCGCTATTTTTCTGTGATACTTTCAAAAACGAAGATTTTCGGAATGATTTTACGAACGGTCTTCTTGAAGCCAATTCCGTTTACAAAAGTTTAGGACTGTTGGCACAAAATCCAAGTGAAAAAAGAAGTGCAAAATCTTCAAGTATGAGTGAAATGATGGCTAACAGCAATTCGGAGATTCTCAAGAATTATTTTTGGATTGAAGAGGAGGAGTTAATTGTGTTCGATAAAGATGATGTTGGACGCTTTTTTGAAGTATAAAAATTGAGAAATAAATAATAAATTCGCATTAGTCGTTCACGGAACTTGAAAATTTTTGTTCAAATTCTATAATAGTAGACGCAATCATACAATCGTGCGATACCTTTATTCATATTTCTCTATTTCCAAAAATAATGCAGTAGAATCCTGAGATCAATCAGAAGAAATTGAGCGATTTATGCGAAACGCGACTGATTCAGTTTTAGAGAGCAATCAATACTTAATATACCCATACTGCTTCTTATCAGTATCTTTTATTGTTATAAATTAATTAATTGATGAAAATATCTAGGTTGTTTTTCGAAAATTACTAAAAGCATTGACGAAAGATTGAGGCCTTGAGAAACCTATTGCATTGGCTTTTTATTAAAAGTACCAATTACTTATAAAGTTTTTATTTAACTTCGTTGACAAACAATACTGTATTTTAACTTAACAATTTTTTCAATTCAATTAATTGTTCAAATCAAGATAATCCGATTTTATGAGTGGATAGCCTACAACACATTCATCCCACTCTTCTTTGGTAAGTGGCTTGACTAGATAGGGCTTTCTCATGTTCAGTTTCCTCCGTCTTCGAGACATGTTATATATTCCACGAACAATGTTATTTTTGTCCACTACTGCAAGGACGTAACCGCTGGATGTTGATATTACAGTATATAATTGGGTAATTGGTATTATTTCCTCATAACCCTTATTTGATACTTTCGTTTGAAGTTTTCTTGTAGTGATAGGAAAAGAGTACTTGTGTACGTGAAATCCTGATTTTAGTAACTCGTGCTGACCATGACGTGCAACAAAAGAATAATGAAAATCGACAGGCGTCTGCTGTTTGCCAGGGGGATGAAGTCCTAAGGAAAGATCAAGTCCGTCAGGAGAATGGGGTCCGCCAGAAATAGAAGGTTTGCCAGGAATAGGTTCACCATTAGAGTAACATTCGGACTGTGAACTTAATTCTGTAAAAGGAAATAGAAATTGTTGCATGTATTATTCTAATAATTTTCTCTCAGTCCTAATATGGTTACCCTCATTTAAATTCTTTTTAACCCGTGCACGCAATTTTAGTGAATCCCAGCCCAGATTCTTTTGCATAAATTAAGATTGATCATATATTGCTAAAAATTTTAGTTGGAAAATAAAAACAAAAGCATTGAAAGTTTATTTTCGGAACGCAAGGTAAATTATATTTTAATTTTGCAGGACTTTTTTTTAAATTCATATTTGCTGGCACAGAGAATTACATCTGAATTTCCAAATTGAGTGCGCTTTCCAATATTTGAAATGTGTGCATCGGAATACTAATACACTTGCCACACACGCATTATAATTTTACCTTTGCAATATCGTTTTTGTAATTTTATGTTTTAATTTAATTATAATTTTGCGGATTGAAAAGGATTGAAAACTTGCATCGGATTGGTTCGGATTGGTTATGGTATCTGCGCTAAAATAAAAAATTTATTTGACACTATAAATATGATATTATTATACTTACTAATAGAACTAAGGATAATCGCCAAAGATAAGTCCATAGTGCGAAAGATCCTCATTTTTTCCAAATAGAGGAAAAACTCAATAATGCCGTAATAAATAATTCAGTCAACAGTGTAACATAGAAACGTTCTGGTGTATAACTAGAATACATATGCCTACATAAAATTACCCAAGTCGTATCTCGTAGCTTAATGATGTCAAACTTGTCCTTCTGAGATATTTGATGTTTCATAAATCAGTTCCAAGATTGCAAGGTAAAGTGTCGCTGAATGGGTGCGGATTGTGATAACTTTTAATTTTTTCAAAAATAAAAACCCACTCCCGAGACACGCAGATGCTGATTGAGAATAAGAAATGTTTCATGTAAATGAATTATTCTATTCCGAAAAAATGAATACCAAACATCGAAATATCGCAGTATGAGAGACATTTTTTTCTAAAAATCAGAAAAAAACTAAGAAAATATATTTTATCAACTAATAATAATAATTTGATGAAACATCAATCGGAAAAGGTTTGAGTGCGCCTAGGACGCGCGCTTGTTGGATCTCGTGCTTTGCGCTCGATAATGTATTTACTTTAATATTTGTACTTTAAAAAAAAGTGTGCACCATATAAAAAAAATGGTTAATTAACATTTGATTGTACCTTGTGTCGTTTTTACAAAAAATTAAGTCTTTTATTCTTAATGTTATTTTCTACGATTTGAACAAAAATTTTTCTCACCGTGTTTCGTTCTGTAGAATTTAAAAACAAATTTCAATGCTATTTTTTACGATTTTAGTTTACTTTTATTTATTTTTTTTGTGGGATCAAATTTTAATTCTTTAAGAAAATTCAAATGTTATGAAGATCTTGTAAGGCTCTCAAAAATCAATGTTTTTCTTCTTTGACTTTTCTTCATATCGTGCTTTGTTTGGCTTAAAATGTTCATTTTCGGTTGTTTTTTTAATTTTGGAAATGCTATAACTCTGATAATTTTCTTTATATCAAACAAAAGTCGTGAAAATAAATTGTTCGACTTTTTAAGTACTACGAATAGTCGTCTATAGAATTTTTAAATCTTGAAAAAAATTGTCTCAACAATTTTAAAAATGCTTTATCTTTTTGAATTTTCGTCCAAAGTGGCTGGCCAACGAAGTTTGTCTTCAGTTTTCGTACTTGAAGAGTATACCAAAGGTCAATCTAATAGATGAATTCTTTCAAAAGTTATCGTGAGCAGAGTGACATACATACATACATACATACATACATACATGCATATATACATACATACATACAGAAATACATAATACATCCAGACTCGACACATTCGTAAAAACCTGATATTTTCTTCAAAACATGTTCGAAATACGTGAATTTACGAGTTTTGTGAAACGATACTAGAATGCGAATGCTCGTAGTATATAAACATATAATAATATAAAAATAAGAATATTGTAAAATGGAAAAAAGAAACATTAACTGAGTAAAAAAGTAATTAAAGTAAAAGTTAAGTAATGAAGTAAGTAAAAAATACCAATATAAAAATACAATACCATCAAACTTGGATATAACGCCCTCGGATATAACCCTTCCGAGAATTGACGCCGCGTCGCTGGTAGAGTAAGAGGAGCTGCAGGGGGTGTGCGGTGCTCACTCAGGCGTAACGAAACAGGAGTGTTGCGGTAAGGCGCTGTACCCTAAAGGCCTACCTGTCTAACTGCGTCATGACGTTGCGAGAGTTCACTCTGAGCGGGAGGCAGACGCGTTTACAGAGCGAATAAATACGATGACGAGCTCGCGTGGAACAGCAGTAGGGCTTTGATGGCTACTGAAGCCGATGGGACTGATCGGATTATTTCGTGCGATCGCATGAGTGTCTTTGACTTTGACAACAGCACCATCTGAAACGCGAATATATATCGCGAAGTAGTATTTTCAAGTTATTGGAGCAATGTTAATGAAAAAGAGCAGTGAATATCAATTTATTTTAATCAAGAATGTGATACTACGGTTTAAAATTAATTACTTATTATAAGATTTCTTCTTAATATTTAATTGAAATTCAAATTTCTTCTGAACTGGTGGCGCTGTCGTAGTTACCCAACAGACTCTACAATTCGTCAAAGAAAACAAAGAAAGTCCCACTGTAGTGTTTTATAATGTCAAACTGTCAAGTGTTTACGTGAGAATGATGAAAACTGCCTTCTTCATGGACAGTTAATCTAATATTTGTAAAAGTGAGTTATTTTCTGTTAAATAACTTATTCGCATGTCTGGTTATGAAACTACGTCATCATTATGCGCTATATACGCAAAAGTGCGTTGTTCCCACTTGAAGTGTTGACGTGCGGTCAAATAGTCATGTCTTTTTGGATACTGCTGTCTTCGAATGGTTTAATCAAGTGAGCGACAGAGTATCTGGACCGATTATTCAAGAAAAAGCTCTTTCTTTAAACGAGATGCTCAACGCAACGGCTTGCAAACGTTTTAGGTACGTAAGCAGGAAACTTATTTATTTTAACACGTACCAGCAAACTTTCTTCCTCATATCCGTTGAATATTTAGTTTACCCTTGTCTCCGTATTAGAAAAATAATTTTCAAAATATTTTTTACCACGCAGTGAAATCGACCGGAAACGGTTTATACGCCCCTGACTATTTACATCCGGAGTGGAACTATATCAAAGTTAGTTCCGCCCAACGTCAGCCCCAAATCCGGCATTATACCTGAGTTTGACTGTAATATAAATATACCAATATTCTAAAATAAAAAGAAAACATTTTTCAAAACATTTTTTATTCATCTTTATCAATCTTCACCTCAAAATTCTCGTATTATTGCCGTCACTAAAAAATTACAAAGGTTTTCCCGCGTAATCAATTGTAATATCACTATAATTTTCGAATAGTAAAAAATACCACCATTCTAAAAAAAAACCAGTTTGCAATATTTTTTTTATGCGCCTTTATCTAAAAATAACAAATATTTCCTTATTAATGATGAAATTTTGCTCGTACAGGCAGGCAAATCGAGGAATTCTGCGACCTGTAGCAGATTTCCTTGTTGTTTGACGTGCTGAATTGGAATTTTTGTTAATTCTACGGTCCTTATTGCGCCAAAAACTTTTAAAATGAGGATAATCAGTAAAAAACGTAATAAATTTATTGTATATTTAATTTTATATGTATAAAAATGCTAAATATTTTAAAATTATAAATTCAGTGAACATAAAGGAAATTTATTTGATATAAAACATTTTTAATAGAGTATACAATTTTTAATGATTACCTTTGTTGCGAGATATTTTTTATATTTTATATTTTGCGAATGTCAAGTGGCGTGCGCTGAGCAAGATCATTTACAGAATTTTTATTGTCAGAATTTATTATTTCTCCAAATTATTATAATTAGTACATTTAATTCTTAATACTAAATTGCGCTGAATAAACTGCCTGGTTAGAACTTCCTGCACGTCGCCATGTGTCATTTTGATAAATGAGTCTTATGCCCGTCATGAAAACATCATACTGAAACGCCGTGACGACTGCTGAAATTCTCCGCTAGAAAGCAGCACGTTTAGAGCTTTTTCCCCTCTTCTCGAGTTTCTTTCCCAGTTCTTTCCCTTGTCCACAAACAGCAAACGTGCAGCCTGCTTCACACGCTCGAAAACTCGCGGTTTTCACGCATGCTTTAAAGAAAATACTTTTACCACAATGTATATGTGTAATAATTAGTAATTTATCTTCTAATATTGAAGTTCTACAGATAAAGGCATTTGCTTCTGACCAGTACTAAATTTTTTTAAATTTTTATGAAATAATGCAATATTTGAACCGAGATCGCCCAATCAAATACAATCCTAAACATTTTTAATTTGACAAAAAATGAAAAATATTATAAATAAAGAACTCCATATTAGAAACAATGTAAGAAAGTAAGTGATTATGCTGCGTCGTCTCGTCCGAATAGATCAAATGTAGTAACTCTAGTTGCACCATTCCAATCCACAGTTTTAATGTCCGCGCCAAGTTTTCTTTCAGGATTCCACCGCCTAGGGGCGTCGCGGCGGTGATGCCGTCATTACGGTTTTCTGTGCGATTCCGTTCACACGTGGAAAACAGTTTCATCGAAATAAAATAAGTGTTAATTGTCTCAAGTGTCTATATACACTAAAATGGCCCGTGGAAAACATAGAAGTGACAAAGGACATCGGAAAAGGCCTGCTGAAGCGGACCTTGACTTTCTATTCAAAGAAATAACACACCTGCAGAAAAAGGTTGGGAAGGTAGAGCGCTCCAAAATCAGATCAGAGAAAAGGCACTACGACGATAAGCGAGACCCTAGAGGCTCATCGCGTCATAACCGCCGTCGTTCACGATCCTTAACACGATCTAATTCATCACATGGCAGAACACCTACCCCTGGAAACACCGGAAAGGTTAAAAAAGGCAATGAGCGTAACCTGCGTGGTGCGTCACGCCACGATCAAAACGAAGGTGAGCGAAATCCGAGAGATTCGTCACGTCTAGATCCCCACAGATCGAGCAGATCCCAGTCTCTTTCGTCCCGTTCTTTCTCCACTAGTTCAAGCTCCAGCTCATCTTACAGCCGCTCAAAGAGTCGAATGACCAGATCAAAAAGCCCGGTTCGTCGTGTATCACCAGGAAGTAAAGAGGACACAAATTTGACTTCCAAAACGTTGAATATTTTGGGCGATATTGACGTCAATGCCAAATTTGGCCCCGAAATCCACACGTCACTCTCGGAAGTGTGGACTAAGATCCTGAAAGCAGGACTCTCTAAAGAACCAAAGAAGGAGCTTCTGGAGAAATACCCAACGCCGACATACTGTAAATGCTCCAGGCTCCAAAACTGAACCCAGAGGTAAAATCAGTCATGGGTCAGAACGGCCTTGAGAAAGATAATTACCAGGTCACTTCTCAAAACCAACTCAGTGCAGGCATCATAGCTCTGGGTCACGGCCTGACGGAACTGCTAAAAAACACTGAAAGGGACGAATCTAACTCTAATCGATTGATAGGCCTTTTTGCGGACTCCGGAAGAATCTTAATTGATCTCCACCACAAATTATCTATTATACAAAGATCTTTTATCTTCCCAGGACTGGACCAAGTGGTCAAAAATATTGCAGATGACACCGAGGTCGGCACACTTCTCTTCGGAGAAAACTTCTCAGAGGGCCTAAAGTCGGCAAGAGCTGCAGAAAAACTCGGGAAAGACATTGCGAAACCAGCTCAATCTTCATCCAATCAAGGAGCGAACTACTACAAAGAAGGAGCATCTTACGGAGGTGAATCTCACTCCCGCAGTTTAAAGTACAAGGGCCCTCCCAGGAGGAACCCGAGATTATACCAATCGGGAGGGCGAAGCAGATACCCATACCAGCGGAACCAGGCTTACCAGAAACCTCGCAACAAGAAATAAATGTAAGTACTATTGCTGGTAGAATAAAAGTGTTCGCCCATAACTGGTCAAGACTGAGTTCTGACAGCTTAGTATCACAGTGTGCAACGGGATACAAAATCCCCTTTATATCTTAACTCCGGCAAACTCGACCTTCCACAGAGGTTAGAATTACTGAGAAAGAAGAAATCAAATACCAAAAAGCAATTAATACACTGGTCAAAAAGGGGCAGTTGTCAGTTGTCAACCAGTAAAGGGTCAATTTATTTCTCCATATTTCTTAAAAGAAAAATCTAATGGGAAACAAAGATTTATTTAACCTGAAAAAATTAAATGCATTCCTCAACCCTCCCCACTTCCAGCTTGAAGATAGGAAAACCGCATCTAGAACTTTATTGAAAAATGCCTTTTTAGCAACTATAGACCTGAACGATGCCTTCCTCATGATTCCAGTCGTCGAGTCACATAGAAAATACCTGAGATTCATATTTAAGGGGAAAATTTACGAATTTTCCCGTGTTCCATTTGGGTTGTGCACAGCACCGTATGTATTTACGAAGCTTATGAAACCCCTAGTAGAAAGCCTCAGATTGTCCTCTTACCTCTCAATTATCTATTTAGATGATTTTCTATTAATCGGCAGAACTAAAGAGGAATGCATTTACAATGTTCAGGCCACATGTCACCTTTTGGAAAGCTTAGGGTACCTTGTCAACAAAGAAAAATCTAATCTTGAACCCTCAAATTTTGCAAAATTCTTAGGGTTCATTTGGAATACCCAAGAAATGAAGATAAACTTAACCCAAGATAAGAAGCAAAAAATATTGCTAAATGCACAACAATTTATTAACTGCGAAAACGTCAAGATTAGAGAATTAGCAAACTTTGTAGGTACCCTAGTGGCCGCATGTTCAGCTGTTAAATACGGGCCCCTTTACACCAAAAAACTAGAAAGGGCAAAGTTCTTATCTTTACTGAAAGTGAAAGGAAATTTCGATAAGCGCATGCGCATGCCATCATCGGTATTACCCGACATCCACTGGTGGATAAAAAATATCCTTCTTACCAGTAATCCTATCAGCCCCAAAAATTTGAAATTGAGATATTTACAGATGCTTCTTTGTCAGGTTGGGGCGCGGCCTGCAATGGCAACAGTCTTCATGGCTGGTGGGGTCAGAAAGAGTTGAAACACCATATCAACTATCTGGAACTCCTGGGGGCTTTCGACGGGTTGAAATGCTTCGCTAAAACCTACGGTCATGTGACATACTATTAAGAATATATAACACAACCGCGATTTCCTTTATTAATAAAATGGGCAGCATCCAATTCCCAAAACTAAGTGGACTTTGCAGAGAAATATGCATGTGGTGCGTACCTTACCAAGCGAAACCGAATGGGAACTGGCTCCATGGGCCTTTGACAAAATGAAAATAGCCTTCGGTGAATTTGACATAGATCTCTTTGCCTCCAGTGGAAACACAAAATGTCAAAGATTCATTTCATGGAGGCAGGATCCAAACTCGCATGCCGTGGATGCCTTTACTGTCTCTTGGGCCTCTTATCAATTCTATGCCTTCCCAGAATTATCTATTATTCATAAAACCCTAAAAGAAATTATCGCTGATAATGCAGGAGTAGTCGCAACACCCTACTGGCCAACCCAGTCTTGGTACCCCCTATTGAAAGCTTTACTAACGAGCAAAATCATATACTTTGAACCACACTATAATCTTCTAGCTTGTCCCAATAGGATGAAACACCTGCTAGCGAAGAAGCTTACCCTGGCGGCAGGGAGGTTGTCAGGCAAGCTTTTATTAGACAAGGAGTATCGGAATCATCTTTACCAACGATCCTCGCTTCACTAGCCGACACCACATACCAGCAGTATGAGAAACCTCTACGTCTTTGGTGGAAATACTGCCACGATAAAAAGATACCAATCTTCGATGCCCCGATCGTCGATGTTTTCAAATTCCTGACATCTCTCTCAGAAGGCGCTCAATCATACGGAATTATAAACACATATCGTTCAGCTCTATCGCTGATACTAGCTTGCGATCTCGGGAAAGACCCGATTGTCAAAAGATTTTGTAAAGGACACTCTGTCCTCAAACCTCCTAAAGACAGATACAACGATATCTGGGACCCCGATCCTGTTCTGCGTTACTTGTCCAATCGAGGGCCGACCTCAGATATGAACCTAAAAACGATGTCAAAAAATCATGTCAGCCTCCTAGCTTTAGCAACTGCTCTGTGCCTGCAAACCTTAGCAAGCATAAAACTACCCAATATTAAGGTTCTAGGCGAATCAGTTAAGATATACATCCCTGCGAGACTGAAAACTTCCAAGGTCGGGAAAGAACAGCCCATGCTACATCTCCCCTTTCTCGAGAGCAACCCAAATTATGTGTCGCAAGACTGATACAAGCTTATATAAGCAAAAGTGAAACTTTCAGAAGGAAGGGTGAAGTCACCCTACTCTTAACATACAAGTCACCGCATCGTCCAGCAAGCTCATAAACTATCAGTCGCTGGATAAAATCAACATTAAAAGAAAGCGGAATTGATATCGATACTCTCTCGGGCTACAGTACACGACACGCATCTACTTCAGCGGCATGTAGAAGGGGCATTAACATCGACTTGATAAGACAAGCGGCTGGATGGTCAAGGAATTCCAACATGTTTGCTACGTATTATAATAGACCCC
>CAKNWT010308851.1:26411-37841 GCA_932066315.1 Andricus coriarius | reverse complement strand
TTTTTTGTTTATGTCTCTATCCCTGTAATTTATCGTACATGATCCCGGATTTTTGCAATGTACTTGAAAAGTCGGACAAAGAGATTTGAGGGAGCTTTAAAAAGTTAGGATCTAGATTCTAGATAGAGATGGTTTTGCAAGTGGAGCTGCGGATAATGGGAAAATGAAACTCTCTAAACTTATCACATGGTGACAACAGATTATGCAAATGGCAGAAAGTTTCCTGGGGTGAAGTCAATTTTGTATGCTGCATTTCAATATCTGCTGGGTATTAGGAAAACGGGCGGAGAACAGCATTGAGGAAGGAAAATGTGAAAGGGTTTGATGTAGTGAGGGTTAAATATTAATTATTTTGAATGTTATGAATAGTTTTTCTGCACATGGAAATATTAATTACTGATCTGACAGTTTTCATATCCGACATGCTGATTTTCACAACAATAATATTCACAAGGTAGTTTGATGACGATAGTACGAATACTTTCAGATAACATTGGAAAACTTATCGCCTGTGAAAAATAACCAACAGCTGACAAAAACCCCATCTTACCCACCAGATAAGATAAACCTCTATCTACTTATCCCATCTATTTAGTCAATAGACCATACACAATACACATCATTTTAAAATTCGATTCCTACAACTAAATAACTCCGAAACATCCCTCTTCAATAACAATTTGCCGACCAGTTTCTTTGAATTTGCAGTGGATAACTCATCAGTATCGACCGGTATAAACGAGGGTGTGGAATAAAAGGTGTCACCCTTCTCAGGACGAACAAACGCAAACGCCATACCATCTTGTTGACGAACACGATAGAGAGAATGTAAAGCCTTTCTCTTCAACATCGGCCGGCGCGAAAATGAGGGTTGATAATGTGCCTCGTCGCCCTCCAAGCTATATTGTCAATCTACCGGTCTGTTTACATACCAAACAGAACTCAAAGCACTCAAAGATCTGCTGTTGGAAGCAAAAGTGCGAAAATCAAAGACGACCCCCTAGGAGTCGTTTAGCTCTCCTCTTACCCTTCTCTTATTGACACTGGACAGAAAAACTGAAATATATAGAGAGATGGACAAGGACAGCAAGAAGATAGGATAGAACCTAAATTAAGAAATAAACCGAAATTCGAAAGAAATTACGAAAGTATCGATTTAGACTCTTCAACTTCTAAAAAATCTATAAAATGTCAAAATACGATTTCCACATGCTAGAAATTAATTCCCCTAATTGCAATACTTGCTTCGACAGAAGAGAAGAATTAGTTTTACATTAAGAATTATTAGGATTTGTAGCCATAATGACTCTAAAATCTCTACCTTAACGTATCTATCTTAGAAAAATCGTCTTTATTTAAAACGTCAAAATACCATTTCCACATGCTGTAAAATAATTCTTATAATTACAATACATACTCCGAGAGGTCGTACAGAGAGAAGAATTAGTTTTCGATCAAGAATTATTAGGGTATGTAAACCTTATCGACTTCAAACTCACTGCCGTTATGCATCTATCCAGACAAACTTTTCTACTAGTTCTTGTCTACAAAATAATCAGCTATACTGATTCTTTCTTCTTTAAAAAGATCCTCTTTAAGTGCGAGTGACTTTCTACAATCTGAAGATGATGAGCGGGAATGCCGCAACGTTTTATCGACCTTCGTGGAATGAGACAAAATTGCCGATAAAGCGCGTCTCCAGCAATCAATGGCCACTTACATGCACCGCCACCTCGCCAAATGACGCTGAAGTGACGGCTGGGGAAGTAACTTTCCGATCAAGGGTTTCCTAGTTACTAACCTTCACGTTCCAAGCCTTCGTTTCCAATGAACGACTCGAGCAAAGCCAATCCGATCCTTGTCTCTGCATACCCTGACAAATGACAATAGTTCTACAGCGACCATCGAATTAAACACGAACTCACTGATCCAACTGCGAAACGGAAACTGAAACGTCTTCTGCTATAGTTGACCACCCATTCTCCTTTCACCCCCATAAACTCCCTTATTGTGACACCCACAATCCCAAACTCGAAGGAGTCTACCGTTCCGTATTTGTGGCCCTTCATTGGCAGATTATCCCTCGTAAACCATCAAACAATCAGAAACTACACCCACAGAGAAGTCCTTACACTATTCTTCCATTCATGAAAGCAAAAGAAAATCGAAGAGAAATCAGGGTCCAATAGAACCATCAGACAATCTCTATTTTCAAATATATATTAATAATTAATTTTCAACATGTATGCTAATAGATATTTTAGTGCAGAGAGTGGTGTGCTCATCTTCCCTCTCCCATTATCTTTTATTCAATTTCGCATAGGGTCCTTTTAGAACCTTTCGAAGGAGGCAGGAAATTCATCTCGGGTTTCAAGGATCCTATAAGAAGAAGCGTGTCGAGATTAAGTTTCCTCAAGTTTCCTTTCCTTGGGTAAACAAAGACCTGATGGTAAAAGCACACTTGAGAGTAATGTCTCGCACTCTTATCTAATCTCTGCTGGACAGCTGCTGTATTTCTTCAATGTCCATTCTTCAATGTCCAATCCGCGCCTTCTGTCACTGATGTTCCGTAATATGCTCCAGAGCAAAAACTCCGCAACTTTTTAGACGTATGATGGAGATCTTGATGCAGAGTATTTTATGTTCCTGTCACTTTTGGAATTGATTCACAGTTTTAACGAGAAAATATTCTTTGGAGAATCTAACAAAGATTGATAAAAATGGTGATTTTACAGTTATAAGTTCTTCAAATCCGTATTATTCCTTAGATAATAATTGTTTTTCTGATGTTATAAGATAGATAATAATAGAGTTATAAGAATATCAGTTATAAGATCCGCCTTAGAGTCTGCAGAATAGGTCCAGTGAGCATTTTGTAAGCATCTCTAAACTAGACCAAGTTTCCCTCGGAAACAATTAAAAGTTAGCTGACAGGGACCCAACATCGATACTTGCAAAGTAATACCTGGTCAGGTAGGTGAAAGGAAATCAGAACATCACTGGCCTTCAAAGAGGATCGACGATTCACGTGAGTGGCCATTAGTTACCAAAGTTTGCCCGCAAACGGAAATACACAAGCCGCTGATTGACTACAAGGCATTGGGTTGACTTGCAGGTATTCGCGGTCGTTAATGGCTGACAAGGTTTCGTCTGCGGTTTTGGAAGAGCCTACCTTGTTCTAACTACGGAGTCCGATCCAAAATCTGCTTTATCGACTCTGATATATCCTCTGGTGATGAAGCAGAGAATCTCGCAGAGTTATGAGCGAACATCATCAGAGGCGGTTACGATTGACGGCAGGGAGCCAGTTTAACGGGCTATAAAGTGCCATTAAAGGCCGTGGCAAGTAATGCCGCTACTTCAGCAAACGTTCCGCTTATTCCCAGTTTTATTTGCTCATGCTATAGTTTGTAGGGTTCATCACCGTCTCAACCCCGGAAGATGGGGATTTTTCACATATTATTTGCAGTTTTGTGAACAGATACCCTCGTAAAACTGAGAATTGCTCAGAAATCTGCATGCCTGGCGTTTACGAGATAGGTAATAAACCAAAATTGTATAATGAAATTAGAATATAAGGGAGCAAGAGCTAACTTCGAGGTATTCTCACCAGAGGGTCAGTAATATAAATTGAAGCGCCAATGGTCCAAGAGCTTTTATAATTGATACTGAAGAAAAATGTTGACAATTGATGACATATGAGATGGATTTCAATTTATGAAGATGAATATTTGGATTCTGGAGTATTCATTATTTAAAGTTTGATGATCCCGGATAAGCTGCACCTCTCGGATGCATGCAGGCATAATAGATGAATCCTACCAAATTTACTATGTGGATCGTCAGGTAGTCAAAGGCGATGAAATAACTCATCCCTAATTTGAAAAAGAGACCGATGAAAAGACGTGTGAGAGATTATCGTCACAGATTAGGAAGTGTTTGATGGATTTGTCACAAAGAGATTAATCTGGTTAAAAAGAGATGTATCGGCTTCCATCACCTCCTCATAATATTCCAAGCTTACAACACTGAAACTCCCAATAGACTTTGCATAATTGATGACAAGGAAGCTCTTAGCATAATCGAACATAATTACAGGTGCACCTGAGGTACAGCATACGTACATTATAGAACAATCCAAATGCATTTTGCAAAAAAGTCTTTTCCTGATTAGGATCACAGTGCAGAGCAGCTTTTATCCTCAAATTTGCTGACTCTATCGTGGTTCGGATAGAATAAATGGAAGAAAACCGTTGGAGAGAAAAGCGTAGCAATTTGCCCAGGGCACGGTAGACTCGATAAGAGCTAATCTAAAATCTCAAGTTGCATTAGGACTTGCTCGCAAAGAAGATGAGATTGGCTTTTGTTCGCTGGTTCGCAAATCGTTCGGCAGGTTGTTTGGACGCCATTAGCGCAAAGGTCTGATCGGATGAAATCTCGGAGCCGGTTTGGGCAAGGAATAACTGCTCGGCCCATTAGGTTTCTAGTCGGCTTATACTCAGGCAACTTCTGAGCCGCCGGCTAAGTTTTCGATTCGCGAGTAAGGGGAGTCAAAGGGCGCACAATAGCAACCTCGAACCTCGGGAGAATTATTTATCAGGGGAATTATTCCACGCGGAATTGGGGAACGAAGTCTTCTCCGACGACGTCGTCCTCCTCGTCGGTCTCGTTACGCATTCATGACGTTCCCATTGTAATCTTCGTCAAGGCGATGCCATTGCTGCACTCGTGATCTCGTGAAAAAGCACCAACTTCCATCCAATTTTTAAACTTTTACGCCGAATGAAAGGAAACGTTAAAGAGATTCTGAAGACTCTGAAGCTCGAGTCAAGCATGAATTAAAGAGTGACAAGGGACAAAATTCTTGCCTTTGTGAAATTATTGGAAACTTGTTTAAAATATCTGATTCGGATATTATCAG
The DNA here is from genome assembly GCA_932066315.1 of Andricus coriarius. Taxonomy (NCBI): domain Eukaryota; kingdom Metazoa; phylum Arthropoda; class Insecta; order Hymenoptera; family Cynipidae; genus Andricus; species Andricus coriarius. The sequence goes on along the minus strand of CAKNWT010308851.1, from coordinate 32,920 downwards.
AGTCTAAAAGGGATTATTCTTTGGAGTTGTAGACCTTTTATGTTAATTCTTTGGATTTTAAATTATACAAACAGTTTTTGGCAACTTGGAGAGATGATCCAGAAGCTAATTTCCGTAAGAATACCTGAAAGAGGTATTTTGAGATTCATAATTACTAAATACATACAAACTGATCTTAATTTCAAAACATAGGCTCAGAAAAAAATGCTGTGCCAAATTGTACAATTCCGAAACGAAAACGAGAAAATCTTGAATTGTATTGAATTATTAAAACAAAAAAGTAGTTAATAATATTAATTTCGATCAATCTAAAGTTTGAAGTATTCAAAACTAAAGAAAGTTTTTAATTGTACAGTTTCGAATTATAAAAACCTTTCAGGCTGGAATAAATTAAAAACAAAGGATTTTTAAATAAAATAATTTTCAATTAAAGGTGTTTAAAGTTGAATAATTTTAAATTAAAATATATTAAAAATGGTTTGCAATTTCCAATGGACAGTGTTTACAGTAAATAAAAGTTTAACGATTTTAAATTAAAAACGCTTAAATTATCATGAATTCACAAATAAAAATATGGATTTATTAAAAATTAAATGTCGTTAAAATTGAATAATATCAAAGCACCATAATTCTAGATTTTTAAGGGTATAAAAAATGGTGGTGTTTCATATTCAAATCGTTAAGACTGTTCAATTTTAAATCAAAAGCCATAATGATCTTTCAATTTCAACTTTAAAGTGAACAAAATTAAAAGTTTTTTCATGTTTTTAACGTTTGGAATTCCATATTTTAAAGAATTTTTGAATTAAAAGCGTTCAAAATAGAATAATCTCATATTAAAAGATTGAGAGTAGGACAATTCTAAATTGAAAGCATTTGAATAAATAGGATAATTTATTAGAAATTGAAGTTTAATAATGGTAGGTTGAAATATTTAAAAAATGGTTTGGTTTTTTAAAATTCTAAGTCGACTCAGAAGCTTTTCAATTTTTAAGACATCCTTTAAAGTATAAAACTTCTAAGATCGCTAAGCAGTTCTAAAAATTTGTTATTAAAATTTATCCAATTTGTAAAGCTTGGCGTTTTCAGTTTAAAATGCTTTGTATTGAAACTGCGCAATTTTAAACTATTTAAAGACTTCGAGTTTGAATGTATTCAATTGTGAAGACGATATGTAACAGATAACAGGCGAAAAATAGGAATCTTTTCATTCAGGATCATCAATAATTGTATCGTTAGGATCTAATTGAATCTTCGTATTACCCACTCCTGAAAACTGAGATAGTGATATGCGAGCGAGATGAAGATTAATCATCAATTTCCATTTCTGCTCATTAAACCCTTCTCGGAAGAAATGATAAAAAGAAAGGCTTTAAGCGTTATGAATGGACCAGTTTTTGTCAGAGAGGTCGGTAAGTCTATGATCTCTTTTAAGTGCAGGAAGAGAGTGAATAAGATGAAGAACCCCTCGATATTATTCCGAACACTCCATATTTTTCCTGGTAATCTTTCGCCTAATTAGGGATCTATAAATCAGCAAACGGTCAGATCACTCGAGATTTTTTTTGTTGATGAAAACTGACAGGGTGGGCAGTCCAGACTTCGCCTGGAGATCATCTCCACCGGCATAAGGGGACGGCGTCTGTCGCGTGCCGCTCCCAGTCATCGAGATAGTCTGGTGCAGGATGTTGAAGCCTCAAGCCATCCAAAAGCGGCTCGTGTTTTTAAAAATAACCTGGCTTAGAAAAAGCGAAAGACCAGACACGAATCGGTTATCGAACCGGAGAGTAAAAAAACTGAATGCAGTTGAGGAACCAATCCGGTTTTTATAATGGTTTTTTCAATGGTTTGCAGTCCAAATACGCCAGAGTTCCACTTGTTTGCATTTTCCTTTAGAGTCTAGCGTGTCTCTTTGAAGGCCCCTTCAGCTTCCTCCTGAAGCAACAACACACGACCGAGCGCCGTTCTCTCAGGAAGGGAAAGGTTCAACATTCCTGGGGATCGTGAAGGAAAAAGGAACATGTATGATAGAAGAACGCGTGGAAATTGTGAGACGGATAGGAGAGTTTGAGATCAGTTGTAGATTGTACTTTAAGATGTTCGAGGAAGTGCAAGATACGTGTATCGTTTAAGTCTGTAAGATGATCGGAGTCATAGAGATGACAGCCGTGATAAAGCAAAAACAAATGAAAGGGTTCCCACGGGGAAGCGAGTTAGCGGAATTCTTTAATGATCGGATAGGTTGTTAGAGGCAAAATTATTGAGGATATTATTATAACCTTAAAGATGTTTTCTTCGGGTTCTGCAGCTATCTCTGTTAGGATTTATAGAAGAAGATAAGTGCTTTTTTTAAGACTGCCTCAATGTTTAATTGGGATTTTCATACTCACGGTATATCTGCATTTCTATAATTTTAATTGAGTTTAGTTCTCACCTGAAACAAAAGAAAATGATACTCATTAGAAAATTGATTTGTTCTGACATTTAAAGTAATTGGTTCAGTGGACACCCTAAATATACTCAAGAAAAATATTTAAAAATTTCATCATGAATTTCAATATCATATTGATTCCAATTAAAGAATCCCAGGGTTTGTTTGGCGCAAAGAGTATAAGCTGCTTCCTGTTTTCCTAGTTCAATTATTAAAAATTCAGTGATCGGGCGATTAAATCGCCGTTCGAAACTCGATACAGATTTGGTGTGAGGGCCTGATGGTGAATACCTTACACACCTTTTTCTCAGAGGATGACGAAGTCTGACCATCTGCCACCAGGGATGAGCAGGACAAACCAAGCAGCAATGCGGGCAACTGATTTAAATATTGGAAGGGACCACAGGACGGCTTTAATTAAAACTCGTGTTGCGCCCGAAGTGCTACTACGTGTCGTCTAAATGAAAATCCAAATATCCACCATAACTCTTTCCCGTTCTCGCGAATTCAGTCGTTCTGCACGCCGCCTGTCCCGCGATATGAATCAATCGAACTGGCTGCAAACCTTGTGCTTCGCATAAAGTATTGACATTCGAAGTCTCTCGGGATGCAGATTTAAAATGAACCGAAGCTTGTTTACCCTTCGGGTTTTAATGAAGGGATTCCATCAAAACACGAACATTTTATTTTTATACTCTTATTTAAAAATGAAAAATGTTTTTTATGAAAGTGCTCTGGAGTGCTGCACACTCATGTATACCTTACGAGCCGTGCATAAATTAAGTAAATTCTTATATGTGTGTGTGTGTGTGTGTGGGGGGGGGGGGGGGCCTAACGATTTTTGTATGCTGCCTTACATGGGGTTATCTTATCCTTACTATTTACAACTATTTACATAAATTCTTATACCTAGAATCTAGATCCGTACTTCTATTTTTACGATAGCGCAATTTTAGACATACTGAATAACGAGTGAGCGAGCGATCGAAGGCGAGAGAGCATGCGCATTTTAATCTAAGAATACTATTACGTAACCATTACTTACATATCTTTACGCTTCTAATTTAAGCAACTTCCGTTTCCTTTTTCTTTTACTTCTCTTCTACCTCAACTATGCCATTTTTTTCACATCCATTCTTTCATTGTTTCTCTTTCGCTCCTCTAGCCCTCTCCAATTCTTTCATTCACTCCTCAACCAATCCATTCTCCCCTAGAATCTTTAACACATTCTGTTGTCAGCTTTCTTTATCTTCCATTCCTCTCCTACATCCTTCCCGTATATGTTACCATGTTTCCCCTTCCCATTTACAGATTCTGCATATGTTCACTTTCTTTTCCCAATACATCCCTTCCCCTTACCTTGTTTCCCAATCTAAATCTTGCTATTCTGGCTCATATTCACTTTCTCCATCCCTTTTCTAAATACTTTGGTACTCCTTCCTTTTTTATCATCTCATACCATTTACTATATTTTGATTCCTTAATCAACTCCATCTTTCTATCAATTGTTTTCCCTGTTCCTTCTCTCGAATTCTTCATAGTTTGCTCCACTCCACTCCGCTATATGTCTAGCACTAAAGAACTCCCTCCTTTCTTCTTACAATTTCGTTAATTCTATCTCCTTCACTCACCTGTCTACCACTCTTTACCTTTCTTGGAAACGCTTAATTTCTTTCTTTTCCTTTCACCCCCATATCTCTCCTCCCTAGCCTAATACCGGCCATACCAGTATATCAAATAACCACATTTTCCTTCTCCAATATTTTTTTAACCTTTCCCTTTGATCTCCTAATTTTTTACCAATCATTCCACTGTATGATCGTCAACTGTATGGTTGAAATTGAATCTGCTTTGGTTCAGGATTCAACTATTTGGTTGAAAATTCATCTTTTTGGGTTTAATTCATCTGTTTTTGATTTAAAATTAACACCTTATCTTAGTTGAAACATCGACTATTACATTTGTTGTTGAGAATCCATATTTTATGGCTGAAAATTTAAACACATGGTTGAAAGTTGAACTACTTTGTTAATGCAAAAGAAACATTAAGATTTTACTAAACATTCAAAACGCACATCGGCTTAGCTTATTTTTGGATGATCCCTAAATAAATTTACGAACAAAATTTATTCGGCAAAAATTACGTAAGACAAAGGTGGGGGATTTAAAACTTACGTACCCTAACAAAGGAGGGTACGAGGTTCAAAATTTCAGAAAACATTACGTAATTTGTGCACGGCCTCTCACTATCAATTACGATCTGCTTCCTTCCCTCATTACATTTTTGCAATAAACTAGTTCAGGATGAAACCTTAGACCCCACATAAGATAAAAATGACTACCTAATGCCTATGCATGATTTTTTCTAAGCAACCAGTTCTTTCTCAGTGGTTACTTGGAAATCCCGTTATTTTAAAGAGCAAATCTCGCAAGACGAAAAAGTAAAACAAGGCACAACAGCGGAAACCATATCCTTCTCGAGATCGTAACAAAGTCTTTTGGCCTATACACTATATAGTCCATGGCACGCAAGCAAGACTCTTGCAATTTGCAAAGTCGATGTATCGTGTTAAACTCGACACGAACGAGTTAATTTCAAGTCGATCGAGAGAAAAGGCAAAAGAGAGAGATGACGAACCGGAGAGCACTAATCGGCCACGAGTTGTTCGCGGAATGAGAGAGTGAACAACTTCAGGAATTTATTGCTCGTAGTTAATCGCACGAGACACGAGGAGGGCGTGTCGCGGGGGTCAGAGTGTAACACCACAGCCATCTGGGAGTTCCTTCTGGCCACTTCGGGCCTTCCTAGAGTCAGACCATTTTTTAGTCCATTTTCTCATGTTTTATGCCACTGATCACTTACGTGAGGATTGAAGTAGTGCTTAACTTTAAATCATGTCAGGAGAATTTCAATCATATCGATTTCAGAATGTTTACACCTTTAAAAGTCGAAACTAAAAAGAACACTGAATTCAGTATATTGGAAAATTAAAATTTGCATTGTCTAAAATGGGATTCAAAAGAATGTACAATAATGGTTTTCTGTGTATTGTACACTTTAGGCTCATTACGGTGATTCAAAGAAAATTATTTTCGAATCTGGACACAGTGAACACGCAAACTAGCTTCAGTTGTACCTTTTTAGTCAACTTTTTTTCAAAAACTCTGTAATTAATTTCAAGGTCATTTTAAAACAATCATATGAACTGACGGTGAACAAAAAAATCCTACCTGAAAGTTGTGCCCAGACTCTGAAAGTTTTTTGTAGTGAGTTTCATCTTTCATCTTTAACGAGACCTTAACTAGCTTCACCCAGCAACGCCGGGCCTCATCAATTATACATACGTAGTTAAAGAAACAACCTCAACATCAAACCAAAAAAAGGAATATGTTAATTTTTGTCTATCACGCGAATCTTCAACTTTGCCTTCAACCCTTATTCTCAGTGATTTCCGACGTCGCACCACGTACAGGAACCTTCCTTCCCGGTACGTGACCTGGCACCTTATTGGTGACAGCGATGGAAATACTGGTAAAAATAGGGGCCAAAGGGTGAAGATGCTGTGAGTCCTGAGGAAATCGTGACCTTGTCGACTATGACGTTGGCCGATGAAAATCCCTCTGAAGTGATCTTCACGTCCACATCTTTCATGCCTTATAAGACTTGCTCATATAGAAGCTCGAGGCCAGAGTCTCGGGAAGAGAAGTCTCGAAGAGGTCAAGGGTATGGCTACGAGATACGAGCTACGTGACTGCTGATTCCTTAGCATCAGGTTTAGGTTGTTAGACGAGATGCTGTGAAGGTCTATGCTCGGTGCTATGTATGGGAAAGTCAGTCGAGGAACAATAGGAAATTGATGGATGATTGGCAATTTTTCTCTTTCTTCCAATCGAAACATTTCTTATTTCTTTTTATCTTCAGTAGAAAGCAGCACAATTGTTAATTTAATAAATTTGAAACCTAAATTGAAATAAATCATTATGGACATTCAAAGATCACAATCTTATTCTTGTAATACTTTAACATAGAATCTTTTATAAATGGAATAAAACGATTTCAAAATAAATTAGTTTTTTC
>CAKNWT010308851.1:0-26011 GCA_932066315.1 Andricus coriarius | reverse complement strand
ATGTACATCCAATAGGAATCCTAGGCTGGTCTCTTCGTTACGGAGACAGAACAACTCGCGATATTATCTCAACAATCGGATTAATTGAACCCTCGTTGAGCTTCATTGGGCGTTATGAATTGCAACAACTGAGAATTTATGAAGAGACCAGCCTAGGATTCCTATTGGATGTACATATGGACATATCAGCAATCATATTAGAATTCCGAACCATATTTAAATTTATGTGTTGTATCTTCTCACCTAGTGTATCGCATCGATATTATTTATCTCAGAGCAAAAGTGCGGGAAGGCAAATGGGCAAGTTGCGAGATTTATCTTACAAACCGGACCGCATCCTCCAGGCCATTACGATGGACTGTACTAATGATGTTAACGATAACCTTCGTTAAGTTCATCCAGGCACTTCAGGCGAGATTTATTTTTCTTTTGGCTTTATTTTCTTTTTGTTTTGCATTTTTGTCTTCGCAAGCTTCATGTTGTATTGTTCCTTTCTTTTATCAGGGTATAATCAGGTTACCGCCGAGTAATTAAGTCGGTCGACGAGATCGTTGAAGAAGTGAAATCTGAGACACCTCGCGCTTCATATCACTAATATGCTGGGTGAAATTGACACTTCGTTTGGCGTCTATAATTATCATCGAGAGACACGATAAGGCTGGGTTGTGTGCACTGTTCTTTGTTGTGAACCCAGGCCATATTATGGGATCCCTTATGCTTATGGGAGTTGTCCAATAACTAGGCCGGATATAGGGCCTAGAGTTTCCTCAGCGTATAATGTTACGATCCAGAGAATTGGGGGGTTGCCATCAGAAAGCCGTTCGATACTCGGAGACCGATATATTATACCACCCTACCCGAAAGTCAAACAGGATGAAAGTTCCCTTCTTTGAATATAATAATAAAAAATGACAGAGTTAATTAAAAAAAAATTCTTAACGATAGTTACAAGAACCGTTTTGCTTGCGGTAAACCTCGGGATATTAAGCCGTTGCATATGATTCCGATTTGTCCACTTTTGCAGATTCAACATTAATTTTTACACAACTTCAATCATATATGACGAGTGGTAGTTATTACAATTTGTATTAAAAGTCGTAGATTAGTCATGACCGACATAATATTTCTAGAACAACGAATTTTTTAGAAAATTTGGAATTTCAGGGTAGGAGAAAAATTAAAATATTCCAATTTTGCGACAAAAAAGTTGAATACTTAACCAGAACAGATTAATAATCAATTGAGCAGGTGCATTTTCAACCAAGAAGAAAGATGACGTTTCTACCAAAAGAGATGAATTTTCAAACCAAAGAAGAATTTTCATCAAAAGACGTAAAAAGAGTTGAATTTTCAATCAAGAAAGATTCTTCGGTAAGAAAAAAACTTTACATCCAAATTGATGAATTTTCGAGCCAAATCGGTGAATTTTCTACAAAACAGTTAAATTTTCAACCAAATAGTTGAATTTTCTACTTAGATAGTTGAATTTTCAACCCAAAAATACGAATTTTTAGCAAAAAACTTAAATTTGCAACAAGAAGGAATGACTTTCCAACCAAAAATTTTAAGTTTTAACAAAATAATTAAATTTTCTACAAAACAGTTAAATTTTCAACCAAATAGTTGAATTTTTTGCTAAGATAGTTGAATTTTCAACCCAAAAAAACGAATTTTTAGCAAAACAGTTAAATTTGCAACCGAAAGGAATTCATTCTGACCAAATTTTTAAAATTTTAACAAAAAAATTAAATTTCCAACGAAAAATATTAATTTTCAATAAAAACTGTAATAGTTGATATTTCAACAAGATTTTAATCTTAAATGAAAAAAATTAACACCAACAAAAAATGACGAATTTTCAATAAAATTGTTGAATTTTCCACAAAAAATTATATCCTAACGGACGTAAAAAACCAAAAAATTACATTTTAACAAGAGTTCAATTTTCAAGCACGTGGATGAATTTTCAACTAAAAAAGATAAATTTTCAACCAAAGAGATTATTTTTCAAACTAAAATTATGAATCTTCAACAAAATCACGAAGTTTTAACAAAATAGTTTAATTTTTAATCAAATAGTTGAATTGCTAACCAAATGGTCGAATTTTTAACCGTATAGTTGAATTTTCAAGCTAAAAACACGATGTTTTTAGAAAACAGTTGAAAGTTGAATGTTCAACCAAAAATATGAGCTTTAACCTAAGATGAACCGCCAACAAAAAAAATGAATTTGTTACGAAGCAGTTTAACTTTCGACAAATTGTAGACGAGTTTTCAATAAAAAAAATATTTTCAAGGAAAAATGTATAAAATCGATGAATATATCCTCAAGAAAAACAGATTAATTTTTAACTAAACAGTTATATTTTTAACAAAAAAAAAGATGAAATTTCTACCAAAACATATGAAGTATAAAAAAAGAGACGAATTTCTTAACCAAGAAAGATTTTTTAGTCTAGAGAAAATAAAATTTCAACCAAATTGTTGAATTTTTATGACAAAAAGGCGAATTATTTAAAAAAGAGTTAAATTTTCATCGCATATTTAATAGTTGAAATTTCAACCGAAAACTATCATATTTCAATCAAAAATGGAATAGTTAAATTTCCGACATAAAAAACGAATATTCAACAATATAGTTAAATCGTTAGACAATAAAAAGAAGTTTTAACAAAATAATTCAACTTTCAACCTAGTATGCAGTTGTACTTTGGACTAAAAAAAATGACTTTTTAACCAAATAGATCGATTTTCAAACAAATAAATAAATTTTTTAACCTAATAGTAGAATTTTTAATCAAAAGAGATGAATTCTTAACGAAAAATATAATTGCAGCCTTTTCAATTAAAAAGAATTAATTATCAACTAAAAACAGTTAGGTTTTCTTATTATATTCTATCAATTCAGTTTCCATTAAGGTGGAAAGGGGTGAAGAATAAGGGGAAGTTTGTTGAAAACAGGGGGAAAAGAGGAATCTTTGAAAAGGGTCAAAAGAGGGAAAAGGGGTAGTGTGAAGTCTGCTATTGATTGCAATGTTGCCAAAGTTTGTACCAAAACAAAAAATCCAATCTTCTTTCGGAAGAGGAATTCCCAAAGCAAAAAACTGACGCAACCAAAAGGTAAGGAAATCAGCAAATCGCCGGATAGATTCGTCCAAGCCGGCTCTGTTATCAGGCGAATATCTCATGCAAAACGAGCCTTAAGCACCATCGATGATTATAGGTTAGCTCCGACCAGTAACTAGTATATCTTCTAACTGGCGGATTCGTCCCCTTATCGAGGACACCAGATGATGAATGAGAGTATCCTCCTGATTACAACAGGCTCTCGCACTCGCATGTATGGCCAGAAATCGTAAATATCCGATTTGCTCGCGAAGTACAGTCGCATGTTTATTCGGATTTACGAGACATATAAACTCCCATTCGCACAAAGTATTTTCGTGCGATGGGTTCGGCGAAGCGCAGCGACAAAATCGCTTCAGGATTATCTCAATTAGCATAATGCGTGATGCAGGGCATATTCGTGAGTTACGCCCTGTGCAATTTTCACAACTTTCACGCATAAATAGGAGAAACGCTTCTACGCGGTATGAATAATTTTTGTGCCGTTAAAATAGGTGTCATTGTTTGGGCTCAACTCTCTTTCTTAAGATAAAAATGGATCTTAAACGTTCTAGAATATTTCAGAATATTCCAGAATTGCAGGATAATCTAGAATATTGTTAAATATTTCAGCATTTTTCATGTAACAATTATAAGCGAATCATATGGAAAAGACTAGGGATTCAATTTTGTTTCAGGTCATTTACTTAGTACATCATTTGGAACTTCAGTTATGCTCGCTCTCTTGGTCAATGTAAATACTGAAAAACTATTGATTTGCTTTCAATCTTCGTATTATTTAATATGAACCAATTATGGTTTAACTTTGTTTCAATACATTATGACACCGTTCATTTGTTCTAAATGAAATTTTATACTTCGCTGTGCAGATATAAGATGTTGTAAAAGATGTTTAGGCTGTCGACTAGACTAGGTTAATATCGAGGGTAATATTGCCCTGGTCGATAACCTGAACATTATGGTGTCCTAGAAAAGCCCATTTTTTTTTATCAAGAACCCCCTAAACTTGTTTAATTTGGTGAAAAAATAATTGCGCACTTTTCTTTATCTAAAAAAAGGTTAAACCGCGATCTTGTGGCCGAACCCGTCCCAAGATAATTAAAACTATTAAAATTACAATCAACAATTAAAATTCATTTTCTTTCACACCAATAATCAGAGTACGTCCAAGTTACCTAAGAACGATTGTTTTCCAAACATAATCATATATTAGAAGATACAGATCAGTAAAGATGAAAACACATTTTCTTCAATATCTCGGTTGGATTCCAAATGTAGATAGGATTGAGCCTTTCTTCAAAAGTATGTATAATGGAATGGTTAATGGTTATCTATCACCCATGATGCAGGAATCAATTTATCTAGAGTTAAATAGAATCAAGAGTTAAGGATCTTGGATGTGTTTGCATGACTCGGAGAATCTGGTCACCACCTTGCAGGAGGACGTCGGCCCACGCATACACAAAGGCATTGTAATCCTTCGCACGTATGTACATACAATGAGATCCGCCTGGCCCTTACAAACGTATACCCATTGGCCTCGAGGTGCATATCTCTATGTGCTATTGTATCTACATGTTCAATGTTCATACATGAATCGGTTAAATGTAATTATTCCAGATGTTTGCCAGGGTCCTTCGGTATTGTTTGCTCATTTCGAGCCAGTCGATATTGGAACATAGTTAACGCACTCGAATTTACGAGCATATATTCCTTCAATGTAAGTACCAACCGGATATTATGTTCATCCGAAGGTAACAAAATATGTCCCTACTATCTCCTTCACTATCTCCTCTTGCTTTGCATCTTCTCCCCTGGTATTCATTTTACCAATCATTTTTTCTCTTTTCTATTTTCTTGTCTTGTTTGAACTTCTACTCTCATTCTCGACGATAATTGGCACTTTACGGTCAGTAGAACATAATTAGTTAAATTACGATTATTTGTTTTATGTTCAAGATATTCTGGGTAATCAGATTTCGAAAAAAATTGATTTAGAGGAACATCAAATCGATTAGGCTTGATGACTATACTTTGCCAACAAAGTATGGGCGGTATAGTTAATTATGATCAAAGGCGGAGGAATCACGATATATCAACGGTGACATTCATTTAATTGCGAATGTTAATTTTCCTCCAGTCCTCGACAACTTTCGCCATTATATTTTATCATGCCCTACTCAAAAGCGCAAAAATGCACTTTGTTCTTCTTTTTGCCTTCCCGCATTCGACCTTAATGATTGGACTTACTACCATCGAGTTTAATTACTGCAATTACTATTTATACCCTTTATCATCTGCTCCTCTTGTATTTATGTTTTAATCACTCGAGAAAATTGGATCTAAGAAAATCGAAGCAAGGTTTTTATATTTAATTTATTAGATTTATGACACAAACTTTATGGAACAGTCTTTCGATCCGCTATTCCCATATTTCTACCTTTTTTTGAAATAAGATCTATAGGGTTATATTTTATATCGACAAAACAAACATTATTATTATTAATGAAATCAGAATTCAAGTAAAATACGTGATTTTTCTATCTATTCACATTATTATCCACTTAATTATTATTTTAAACCTAAACGTCACTTAATCTTTACAATAATATTTATTTCCATTTCGCCTATAAAGCTAAAACTAACACCTGCATATCTAATGAATCTTTGACTTTTGATCTGTAATTTGAGTTGATTTAGTTTTTGGTAAGTTTCAACGAAAGGATTGACAATAATCAAAAAGAAATGAAATTTCTCTTGAATCATATATTAGGCTCAAAATTTGTAATTCTAATTGTATATGTGTGAAAATCAAGAAGTTGACATTATCATGTCCCTAGGCCCAGATCCCTGAAAATATTCTTCCAGTTTATGGCGCTATACCTTTAAAAAACATAAGCTATAATAATTGTGAACTAAACGTATTTTTCAGAATTAATCGCAAGAATTACGAAATAAAGTTTTTTTTTTTAATTTCCAATTATAGTTATAGAGTTTGTTATAACTTTTCTTTAATTTCTTGGCATAAAATTGTTATTTTCCAAACTAAATAGTTTAATAACTAAAGATTATTGTGCATTTAAGACGTGAAAATTTAATCAAAATTGAAGTGTCTTTGTTTGGCAAAAATAACGAATTTGGAAGCACGAAAAAAATCGTTCAACCAATTCGGTGTCATCTGGTATCACTTGTTGATTATCAGGAGAAGCATATTTTAAAAGTAAGTTTATGAAGAAAATATTAATAAAAATATGTTGTTCTTACCTGAAAGATATTTGATTCGATAGATTATTACAGACTAAAAATATTCTTTAGAATAATAAAAATTTTATTCCATATCCATGCCTTCCGGTAAAACTAAAGGTTTTTGTAACGAGTGAAGTCAGTTTAAAAGGGCTTAAAATGTTAATTTTCGTTTGTTTTTTGGAAACTTGAAAATGCTATAACACCGGTAATTTTTTTTCTTCCAACAAAAGTCATTTGAATTTTTATCCAAAGTGGCTGGCTAACGAACCTGACCTTCATTTTTGGACACTTAAAGAGTATACCAAAGCCCAAGCCAATACGTTAATTCGTTTGAAAGTTATCTTGCTAACAAACTAAAAATCTGCAGAGTAACAGACAGACAGACATTTGGTGAAAACCTGTATTTTGGGTTCAGGGGGTATCAAAACGTGAACATTTGACAAAAACAGAGGGGATCAAATTTAACACAAATCGAATACGTTCTCATTATAAGATGAAAATGTAAAAAATGTGTTACCTTAATTTATTTGAAATACTTTTTCTTCCATTCAATTCAAAATCGAATAATTCCAACTTTTTTATTTTCACCATAATATCCATTTTCTAAAACTCTAAGTATAGCTACAATAAAATGAGAAGAAAATTGATCTTTAAATCCTGACAAATGAAATTTGTCAATTGCAAATCTTCTATCCTCTTCAGTTAATCACATTGGCACTCACGCACGGGTGTCTTAGGGAAAATATCTTTACTTCTCTTACCTACGTCTGGGATGCCTTATAAGGTGTTACTTAACTATTACTTATTTCTCGGTGTCTAGCGTATTTTGTATCTCCGACTTAAATAAATCGAAATGTAAAGAGGATTCGTTTGTTCAATGTGTATCTTGTCTTGAATGGATGTTTCAGTCTACAACGATCTACTGCTTAAGTCGTTGCATTCACCATGCCAACGGATTTAACACGACGCGTGGGATAAACATACTCGTCTCTATACAACCTTCGCGCCTTTACAGGATTCCTCGAAAACATATACAGTCATCCTCCTTTAACAGATTTTTCCTTCTTTTTATCACACGAATCCACCCTGTGAAGTTTTACCTTTAAGTGACGATTTTTCTTCCACGCAATTGAAAATATCCTCGAAAATATCGTCAAAGAGGGGGCATTTTATATAAATTTCTTTTAGTGGAATATAGGAAATACAGGGAAGGAATTTCTTTTTCATCTAACAACACCGGCGTACTGAACAAAAATTAATAAATGCAACACTTTTATAAGAAATCACAAATTTGATTAAACTAGAAAAAAATACGCGCGCTGTGCACGCTATTATTTTTTTCTTAATCTCAGGCAACTTTTCAATAGAAATATAAAATTAATATTACTACAAAATGTGTGTACTTCATAGTATCTATTATTAACTGCTATTATTAATAGCAATTTTAGATGAAAAACACCAACATAACGAAACTTTCTTTAAGATTGTAAATCTTCTTTAAAACCCTACTGTGTTTCATTTAAAATCACCGATTTCCGTTGAAAAATGTTAACATAGCCCAAAATTATTCTTTGAAATCTAAAATTTTTTATAAAAAATATCAATAGTTTCCGACAAAAAATAGTATCATAACATAAAATTGCTCAGAATAACCTAAAATTGTCCAAAAAATTAAGAACATACAAAATCTAATGATTTTTGTTTAAAGATATCTACTTCCGGTAAAAAAACTCCAACAAAACTGAAAAACGCAAATATAAAACGCTAACATAACCTAAAATGGTTGACAATTGGGAATCTTGATGACGATTTTTGTTTCAAAATGCTAATTTCCGATGAATAAACTGAATCCAATCTGAAAATTTTAGAAATTTTACGTTTTTCTAGAATCCTTATGATTTTATATTGAAATTCTTTGTTTAAATTGCTCATTTTCAGCGAAAAGCACTAACACAAAACATGCATAATATTTTCAATAATTTGACAGACAAATTTTCGAGACACCACTTTTTTTAGATAGAAAAATAATATGTTATTTATTAATTTAATGTTATAAGAACAACAGTATCTGAATTAAGTGTGAGATATATTTGTCTCTCTTTCATGGCACTGTTGAATCAATCATGGAAGATTTTCTTTTTTCTATTTTTATGCGCAAATTGTTAACAATTTACTTTTGTCTTTTTCCTTTGGATCGTAACTTCACTAAGATACTCACAATTTCTTCATTGATATAGGGATTATAGGTGATTTTGAAAAAAATAGGGGAAAAAGGGGGAATAGGAAATTGACTGTGATCCCTGGGAATATATCTCTCCTCTTGGGATATTTTACTTACATTTATTTCTAAAGGTGAAATAAAAAATGATGTCATTATACAAAAAAACAGATTTATCTAACGAAGGGTGAAACAGCTTAATTACCACTGATAAAACATTTTCCCTAAAATTGTTTCCCCTCTAATTTTATTTTCGCACTTGATGTTTGAAAAAAGCGTTAATCCGATTGGCAGATCGTCAAATTGGCGGAAAGCTTGACGTAATCGCATGCACTTGTAACCTACGGTTCAATAAGCCGATTAATAAAGCAAGTTGGAATCCTGGTTACCCGCCCTCTGTTTAATCGATCGGCCAACCCTATCGTGGCTAGTTCCACGCCTGGACGATGAAATGAGGGATGGAGCAAAGGGAAAGGGGAAAAGGGACGGGGTAGGAATTGAAGCTCAATTGGCAAAAACGCGTCTAGCACGTCAGCCAAATCGCCAGCCAATCACTTGCTAATGGATTTCTGATTTTGGCCCGTAGAAGCACATTGGCTTCACAGGGTTCAAATATTGTTGGCCGAAATTTACTAACTCAATTCCTTTTTTCTGACTCACGTGTGGGAATTCCGAATTGGCGCCAGTGAGGTCATCATTAATAGAACATTTTTCCCTGTAGTCTAGCTTTCGTTACAAATTGAAAAATATTTCTATGTTCAATATCCAAAAAAGGAGTCCACTCAGGACATATTATGAACTCTTTTGGTACTTTAGTCCTGTTTCAGCATTTTTTTGGGGGGACAAAAGCCCCATCAGAACTTGTAAAAATGTCGAAAAAAATAAAATGAATCATTTCTAGTACTTTTCTCCCTATTTGGACGTTTAAAATTGTTAAAGAAAAGTTGGTACGCAAGTACTGAATTTATGTCATACCTAGTACTTTAGAGCGGGACTTATGAGGGACCTAATGGGACTTTTTTTTTTACTCATGTTCGAGAGAGAAATCACGGTAAATTTCCCGGTTTCCCCGATTTCCCGGTAAGGTAAATTATTGTCTTGTTAAGCTGTTCCATTTAAGTCCTGTAGCACTGTTGTAAAAACAATTGTACTATGCCTTTATTTAAAGCTCTGGTGAAACAGAGGTCACCCTGCCAATGTTTTAATTTTTGATTTTCAATAACACCCCGAGGTACTAGGTTTTTTCTTTCGTTCTCGATAAATTCGATTAATTGAGTAAAAAATGAAAAGTCTATAAGTTTTTGGAAAGTGCTTTTATGTCCGGGTATTAGAGTGTTATACTGTGTATTCAGTTTTTGAGTTATAACCTGTCGTGGACAGATTTTAGAACCAGAGGATAGAAAAACACGTGAAATGAAGACAAAAGAGGACAAAGATAGAAAAGTGGATCCTGGTCCTGGTACTGGCAGGCAGGACAATCGTGAGGAAACTGCTAACTGGTATATCGAACCTCTATAAGTCCATAGACTTGTAATAAGCTTGGCTCTGCAATCGTACAAACAATAGTAACGTAATATCGTTTCTTATACCAATCCTTTTCGAGGATACTCGCCCTCTGAAAAGCCACTACAAGTGGAGGACACAATGGACTTTAATGGAACTCTTTCATTAAATCGGTACCATGGAGGATCCTTTATATCTTTTAAAGTATTAATTACTTTCTTATAATTGAAATTCTTTCAATGCTCTTAATGCTTCGATTTTTAAAATCAATTTATTCTATTAGTCAATATAGCATGCTATATGCAGCGCTAGAGCAATACAAAAAAGGAGCTTGAATTATAAAGCAAGTGGTAAAAAAACTGAAGAAAACAAGGGACAATTTAAAATTAAAAGGCTGGATTTTTCATACTCACTCATCATGACAGTTCTATACATTGACTGCAGATAATCATAATTTTGAAACT
Organism: Andricus coriarius; assembly: GCA_932066315.1. NCBI lineage: Eukaryota > Metazoa > Arthropoda > Insecta > Hymenoptera > Cynipidae > Andricus > Andricus coriarius. The sequence goes on along the minus strand of CAKNWT010308851.1, from coordinate 15,454 downwards.
CACCAGAAACAAAGAAAATAATAATCATTTTGGTTATAAAGTAGTAGTTAATTGCGCGGTTCTATTTTTTTATATTTCTTTTTAATCTGTTAATATCAATCAACGGAAATAAAATTAAAGTTAAAATTCGAAAAAATCTACCATTTGCACAAAAATACCAACAACTTTTGATTATTTCAACTTGGATGATTTTATACCACTTATATTAATTATCCTCCGTTAAATGCTTTAAACTTAAATTTTTTGATTGTCTTAGTTTAAAATCTCTTAACTACTAACACAGCTATTAAAGTGAATTTATTGTAGAATTTTTCAAGTCTTATTAAAAATTAATCAATTTAAATTCAAGTGGTTAAATTTTGTAATTTTTGATCTGTGATTTTTCAATTTTGACAGTTTTCAATATAATATCGTTTAAATATTAGAGCTTTCTTTCATAATTTAAAACCAAGCAAATCTGAACGTTGCTATAAATTTGAAATTATTCAATTCAGAACGCTTTTTTAATTCAAAATTGTTTCGAGAAAACTGTGAAAATATGTAAGAAATTATCACTTTTTACTAAACAAAATTTTAGAAATTGAACAAAATTTTGAATGTTTAATTCAATTACAATTTTTTTATTTGTTCGTAAAAAAAGTTATAAGCAAGAAGTTTCAATTTTCGAAATGTATAACCAAAAAATGAACGGTACCCACAATAAGATTTCTGGGAAAATGTTAAATGATTTAGGTTGTATTTTAAATAATTACTTTTAAATTTTGAAGATATCAAAATATGTCGAAAAAGAAACTGGAAGACTGTAAGAAACTATTGTTAATGCTGCAGAATTAAAACAAAATTTAGGAAAACCTTGTGCTATTTTAAGAGATATTTAGAAGCTTTTAACGAAATTTAAAACGTTTCAAGAGAATACAAATTTTTCTTAAAATTCCTGGGAAAATTCCAATGATTTTTTATTTTTAAAAAATGGCAATTTTTGTATTTGCTCGTAAATAAATTATCAACGCAAGAAGTTTCAATTTTCGAAATGTATAACCAAAAAATTACCGGTACTCACTATAAGATTTCTGGAAAAATTTTTAATGATCTAGGTTGTATTTTAAATAATTACTAAGAAACTTTTTTAAATGTTGCAGCTAGAATTTAAACAAAATTTAGGAAAACTTTGTGCTATTTTAAGAGATATTTAGAAGCGTTTGATGAATTTTGAAACGTTTCAAGAAAATGAAAATTTTTCTTAAGATTCCTGGGAAAATTCCAAGGATTTTTTATTAAAAAAAAAGATATTTCAAATGATTTCTAAAAATTAAAAAAAAACTTAAGAGATTTGACGGCAATTTTTTAATTTTAATTAAAAGTTTTGAAAAAATCCCAAAATAAGATTCTTTTAAATAAAATTAATGTGGAGATAATATTGAATTCAATAAACTGAGAAAAATGGATTATACGAACTGGATAATAGAATTAAAGAATAATACACCGTATAGAAAAATATATTAGCGCGTATAATCTATAATATTTTTCTAATATTTGTAGATGTTAACAAATATAATCTCTAGATGTTAGATTCTTATAATCTTCAGGCATTAAAATGTAACATCTCAGATTTTAAAATATGCAGGCGTCTGTGTAGTCTCAGACGATACGTCGCATCGTGGCACTTGTCATATGCATGCGTTTCCATTGAAAAGGTTATAAATAAGTTATGAAATGATTATTAGTGCTAAATCACATAAGATTTAGATTTATAAAATGGGTAAGTTTATATTTCTTTTCAGTACACATCACTGCCACTTGTACAAGTACAGAAACTTAGCCTCCTTTACTTTCGTGTTTGTAGTCTTACGATAATAGCCACTTTCCTGCTTATTGTGTTTTAAAAAAATTGAAATGTGTTTCCAGTTCTACTTCCGAACTCGTCTATAAATATTTTGTACAGGTTTATAAATACGTTTGCACAAATTATTATATGTATTTGAGGTTATCTAATGGACCAGGATTCTAATATGGATATTACATTTTAAAATCTTGGATTATAGATTTTATTATCTCAGATTATAAAGTTTTATAATCCAAGATCTTATCCTGTAATATCTATTTCTTAATATCTATAGATTGTAGTTCTAATAATCTGGATCGCTGTCCCATAGTTAATAGTCCAAGATTATATCCGGTAACATATTTTTAATTACCGGGTATAATCCATTTTTCTCAGTGTATCAAACTCTTTGAATTCATAAGATTTCGAGTCGACATATAATGCATTTTCAACAAAGTTTTCAAATTTTCAACCAAAAGAGACGAATTTTCAGTCCAAAGACGAATTTTTAACAAAAAAACTGAGCTTTCAAGTTAAAAAGTCGCATGGATGCAAAAAAACAGACTCTTAAACCCAAAAGTTTGATTTACAACAAATATATCGTTTCTAACCAAGACAGATGGATGAACCAAATAGATGAAATTTAAAAAAAAGACTCCTACCGTAAGAGAGGAATTTTTAATCCAAAAGGATGACTTTTCTGTCCAAAATGTCGAATGAGCTTTAATGAGAAATTATTTAATTTTTAATGTTCTCAATTAAAACGGTACCATTTTTCAGATCAGAATTGAAACTAAGTATAGTGAACTTCTGAGAAAAACGGAAAAAATCGATTAGTCGCGTTTTTCTTCAAAAAGTCCAAAAAGTTGCACGATCCGAGCCCTGTAATATTAAAATAGGTAGTATATTATGCACCAAGGGAGAGAAAAGGGACTTGGATTGGCGAGTGCATGATTTCAGTACGAGTCGTAAGCGAGCAAGCACGAGCCGATTTATATTACTATTGTTATTTATATAAGAAATGCATGAATATAACCGTATTTTTCATGCCTGTGGAGCCGACATTAAGTGCCGTTTTTAAGGGCATAGGTACGTAGTGCCATGTATATTATATATGCCGTCAAAAAATATCAAGTCATAAAGTAGCCATGGGTTAGCTTGATGCCATAAAACTATTTTATGTAACACATGTATGAATACGACTGTTTTTCATGCCTGTGGAGTGAACCTAAAGTACCTCTTTTTGCATACTGGCATATAATTGTTATTACGTATCTATGACGTCGAAAATTATGACGTCATAGATATATAATGAACATTATATGCCTATGTCCCTATGAGTTGAAAAAGGGAACTTCAGATTCACTCCACAGGCATGAGAAACGGCCGTATTCATGCATGTGTTATGTAAAATAGTCTTAAGGCTCCAAGCTAACCCATATCTACTTTTCTATGCAAACGCGTGGGTGCAGGAGAAAATGAACGTAGGTGTGCAGCTATGCACGTTCTAAATGTACCTAAACGACGGCATCCTGATTAGGCGGGACTCACGGTCGACAATTAAGCAATTGGTCGCGGTTTCCATTCCATGTCGTCGACACTCGACACGGGCGGCGCGCCACCAGGAAGTGTGGACGGTACCGTTACCGTAACCGTGACGAGTTGAATCGCTGAAATCGAAGAACCGAGCTGCGGAAGCGCTCTCAGGGGTGGGTTACTTAATTCGCTTTTCGCTCAGGCGTGAGCGAGGACTTCGCTAATCCGTTTACACTGAGTTAAAAGAGTTTAGCACGACTAGCACGATCCTTTCCATTTGCTCTGCACTTCACTCCTGGACCAAAATTAATTAATTCTTCCTAGGAGCCTTATTCGCGATGATCAATTGCTCACGGTGATAAAGCTCGACTGGCGTTAAAAATAATGAAAGAGCTTTCACGCTTCATGGTCAGTATAAAAGAGCTCAACCTTTTTCTAGCTAGCTAGCTAGCTAGCTTTTCTGAAGTTGATAGAGGAAAAGGAGGAAAAAGTATCCTGCCCTGCGCTTCGTTTAAAAATTAGAAAATGACAGGTTTGTTTTTATATAGTTGGAGGATGTCGAGTCAATTTCAAAATTAATCGGAAAATAAATTTTAAAGTTTAATAAGTTCATGAAAGTAATTATTCTACAAAGACTAGGAAACGGAAAAAATTGCAGGATGGCCGCAATACTTCATTTTTAAAACTCCCTGACTTTTTCCCTGATCAATAATATTCAAAGACCAGCATTTTCATCTTCTAATATTTTTAACATACAATCTTTTATAAACAGAATAAAACAATTTCAGATGAAAATTGAAAAAACTTTTATTTATTTATTTATTTCAACCAAAAAATATAACTTTTTAATCCAAAAGGACGAGTTTTACAGCCAAATAGACGATTGTACAACAAAATAATTGAATTTTCGACCAAAAAAGATTACTATTTAACAAAATACTAGAATTTTCAACAAATAATTAAATTTTCAACAAAATAACTGCATTTTTAACCAAATACTTTAATTTTCTACCTACAAAGATGAATTTGCAACCAAGTAGTTGCATTTTCAACAAGAAAATAATGTTTAACCAAACAGAAGCATTTACGACCAAATAGTTTAACTTTGAAGCAGAGATCAATTTTCAACAAAATCATTAAATGTTCAATAAAATACTTAAATTTTTAACCAAATAGTTGAATTTTTCACTTAAAAAGGTGAATCCCCAATTCATATTTCAACCAAAAAAGATTAAATTTCTACGAAAAAAATACGAATTTTCAACCAAGCAGTTGGATTTTCAACAAGAAAATAATTTTAGTACTAAAAAGACGCATTTACAACTAAATAGAAATACAAGGAAAATAAATTACTGACAAGAGTATTGTATCAGGGTGGCCGCAAAAGTTCATTTTCGAAATTCCCTACATTTCCCAGGCCAATTTTTCGTTTTCCCTGACCATTAATATTCAAAAAGCAGAATCTTAATCTTGTAAAATTTTTAATATGGAATATTTTAAAAATGGAATAAAACAATTTCAAATTAAAATTTTTTTATTTCAGATTTATTATTTTTGTCATTTATTTAAAGTGCATCTTGTAGAAATTTCCTGACTTTTGCACGATTTTTTTTTAAATTACTGACTTTTCCCTGACTTTAATGGCAAAGTTAGCCATTCACTTTGTTCCACGAAAGTTTTTTAATATAGTAAAAAAAAATTAATATGTAATATGTAATAAAAAAGTAATATGTGATACGCTTTCCGCGATTATTCAACACGTTAGAACGTAACTTAATTAATTCCGATCAGTCTGAATTTGTAAAATAAGCAGAAAAATACTAAAATAAAAGGAAAAACTTCAAAACGAAATCACAAGAAAAATTTCCAGGCTCTTTTTCGAAATTCCAGAACTTTTCAAGGTTTTCCAAGTTCTGTAGCAACCTTGTAATATTTTATTCCCACTAAAAAGTTTGCATGTAATATTCTCTTCATTATCTTTGTATTACTTTCTAGAACAATTGCAGATTCTCTGAAAGATTCAACAAAATATTTTCCTCCTAAATAATTTTTCTTTTCACGAATCAGGAAATGGTTTTTTCCCATTTGCCTCTCTCATATTCCATTCACCTCCATCATTCATATTACTTTTTCCTTTGAAAACGAAAAGAATTGTTCGTAATATGAAAGTGCTACCACCCTTGTTCGAATCTGGTCGCTGCTTATTGCTCGCTTCGTTCTGAGCCTGCACACGCTCGCTATTACCCATGTAATCGCAAAAAAAGAAGACAAGCGTCAACGCAGGATGAAGTGAAGAATGAAACGTTCCGGTAAAGAAAACCCCGAGAGAATCTGAAAACGTCGGGAGAGTCGCTTCGTTTGACGCGTTGCAGTCGCCCAAGCATGAGGGTAAATTACAAAAAAAAAAAAAGAATAAAATAAAACAGCAGAAAAAGAGAGAAAGAAAAACTGGTCCAAACCGGACTTCCTCTTGTTTCCTATACCATCTCCAGACTTCGTAGTTAACGAATATAACTTTTTGCCCTTGTAACTTTGCCAATTAAAGTAAGCTTAAGATCGATGTTTTCCAGCATGATAGGCACCAGACGATACCTTCCACTTTTTTGCCTCCATTTTTTTCATTTTTTTATACTCGGCCCACGGAATTTTTGTTTCAGACGTTGTCCACACGGAACAACCTTCACGAGTTCACGCGGTGAAGTATATGAAAAGGGATCGTCCATTAATTACGTAAAGATGATTTTTTAAATTTTAGATCCCCTCCCACCCCTATTGAAAGGATAGTTAGATTTCTGCGACCCCGTCCCTTCTGACGTAAGATTTTTTTCACTCAATATATCGACAATATATCAATTATTTCGTCTTGTCACGAGATGTCAAAATATTTCAAGGGATTTGAAAGGATTTCAACAGATTTCAAGGTATTTTAAGGCATTTCAAAATATTTCAGGGCATTACAAAAGTTTTAAGGTATTTGAAATGATTCCAAAGGATTAGAAGAAGTTTCACAGATTTAAAAGAGAGGGATTTTACCAGATTTTTAAGGAACTTCAAGGAGCTTAATCAGATTTTAAGAGATTTTAGGATGTTTCAAGAGATACCGAAGAATTTTTCCGGAATTTTACTGATTTTGAAGTGTTTTAATGAATCAATAAAGATTTCCACGAATTGCAAAGGATTTTGAGGGATTACAAGGGATTTAAAGAGATTTTAAAAGATTTTAAGAGATTTCAAGATGTTTCAAAAGAACACATGGAATTTTAACGGATTTTGAAAGGATTTCAAGAGAAACCGAAGTATTTTATCGAATTTTTAAGGATGTCACGGGATTACCTAGTTCCATTTCAGAGATAATCTCAATTTTTTAATGGATTTTACAAAATTGTAAGGGCCTTGAAGGACTTTAATCAGATTTCAAGAAATTTCACGAGTTTTGAAGAGATACCAAAGAATTTTTCCGAAATTTTACTGATTTCGAGGGGTTTTAAGGGATTAAGAACAATTTCTGCGGATTACAAAGGATTTTTAAGGGATTTCACGAAATTTGAAGGAGTTTTGATGATTTCATGGCATGCAGACGGATTTCGTAGCATTTTAAAGTATTAAACGTAATTTCAACGGTTTTCCGAATAACCACAGAACCTAACTAGAACGTTAAATATGCTAACCTGAAACATCTAGATGTAAAGGGTAAACGTCAATTTTTCTGCGTGTACATCCGACTTTAGTGGAAGTACTCCCATTTGACTGGAAGTCTGGCCAGGGGAGAAGAAAACTGCAGAAAACCGCCTCCCGAGTTCAGCCGGTTTTTGGACAGTCGAGTTTGAAGAAAGAAATTCGACCAGGACCACATCGAATGCACACAATTATCCTCGATGTCAAGCAGCGAATACACAATGTGGTCATACGTCGCAGATTGTCACCCATCCGAGTGCTATCCACGTTCGAAATGGCTTAACATCGGGACTCTTCCCGAGTTGAGATTCACCGCAATTTGAACAATTCTACTTCGAAATTTCTTAATATTTGCGATTTAAAGAATAGTTCAATATGGAACGCTTTCAATTATAAATGTTCTATTTTTCTGCAAGAATGACCATACCAACATTTTTGGCACTGACTAGTATTATGGAATCGAAAGCTATACGAACAATGTTTTATACAATCTATAACGGATCTTCTGATGTTTTCAGGGTAATTACTTAATTCGAGGTAATGAAAACCCACTTATTTTTATAGTTGGTAAATGAAGGGCTCCGAGCACAAGTGGACCAAGTATATAAGATCATTTCCAGGAAACGAGTACATAAACTTCTCTTCGTGTCATTAAATCAAAGGAGTCTGTAATTGGGACACTGTTCACTCCTACCATTTATTAACTTGATGCATTCACCCGAGGCCATTTACTTTGAAAATCTCTCTGAATAATTCAGCACTTTTGCAAATTTCCTAAGTACAAAATATTTTCACCTCACGCACTGACACGGAAACAATTTGCAAATGGGCAGAATCCACTCTATTTCGTAACGTGGTCGAACCTTAACCAAAGGTAATATATCCTTTCAAAACAAGATTTTAAATTGGAAATTTCAGAATTTAATACATGTTTAATACTATTTAAAAAAAACATTTCTAATTTTATATGATCCAGAATATTTGGTTTCGAACAATAATTAAAAATATTTCAACTTCAAAACTTTTCAATTTCAAAGTGAATGTTTCAAACAAAAATTAATAAATTTTGAACGAACTTATTTAAAGTTTAGCTAAATTCAAACATTTTCAAATTAAAATTGAAAAATACTAGTATTTTTTACAGGGTAGCCGCAAAACTTAATTTTCAAAACTCCCTTATTTTTGCCTGATTAATATATCATTTTCCCTGACTAACGCTCTTTTGAATTTAAAAGCATTCAAAAGAATTCGATGAAGTTTATAAGGATTCCAGGTGAATTTTAACAAATTCCGGATAAAATCTTAAGCCTTCAAAACAATTCAAGTTACATTTAAAAAAATTCAAATGAATTAAAAAAATTCCATTGATTTCAGTACAATTGGAATGAATTTACAGGAATTTAAGGGAAATGAGAAAATTTGATTAAATTCATAAAATCCCTTGGCATATTTTAAACTATTTTAAAACCTTATATTTCCAGTTAAATCGTTCCCTATCTTCCAAAATTTTAGGAAATTCTGTACTATCGCATACAACAATAATTCTTCATTCCTTAAATTCTTAAAATAACTAAAATCATTGGAAATCCTTAAAAAAAATGTAAACCCCTAAGATATTTCAAATCCTGTACAATCATTTGAGGTCCCTTGAAATTTTATAAAACTCTTGAAAATTCCTTGGAATTTTTAAAAATAAGCTAAAATATTTAAAAAAATTGAAATCGCCTAAAATTATTGAAATCAATTGAAAATTCCTTAGAATCTATTTAAATATCCTTAAATATTTAAGATTCTTTAAAATTTTTCGAAATACTATGCTATATTTGAAAATTTTTGGAATCTTACGAAATCCCTTAATTCTTGTCAATAAATGTTTTGGAATTTATTAAAATATTGTACCTTGAGAGCTTTTAAAATCTCTTAAAATCATTGAAATCCTGAGAAATCTTATAAAATCCCTTGGAATCTTTCAAAATATCCTACATTCCTACAACCTTAAAGATCCTCTAAGTCTAAATTGTCCCACATCTCCCGAAATGTTTCAAATCCTTTGATATCTGTCCAAATCTTTTGAAATCCCTTGAAGTTTTTTAAAGGTCTTAAAATTTTCCTGCATGTTTAAAAAATATGTACCTTAAAACCCTTTGAAATCTCTTCAAATTATTGAAATCTGTTTAAAATTTTAGGAATATTTGATTCTTATTATTCTTTTTATTGTACCATTAAGCTAAATCTCTTTCGGCGTAAGTGTAACTCGATCGGTGCCAGCCTCGTTATACTTCCGAGGATGAGGGAGTTCATATGAGAAAGGAAAGTGTAGGATATTATAAGCGGGAGGTATAAATTTGTAGATCAATCTAGAATTCCCGTGTTGCTTATTTAAATAACACGTTCGTTCCGCAATATTGTTACACTGCTCCGACACAGGTCGCTGATCAATCCATCTAGCAATCACCCCAAGCGAAGAGCTTCACAAAGTCATCATGTATCATAGATCACACCAAAATAAGCAAACATACAAATAATCCCGTAGTACCATCCATACTCTTTACTGTAATCACATCCACTAATCACACATTTTTTATAAACTATTTCTCCAGACTTTCCTGTCTTTCAAAATACCCTAAAATATTTCAAAAGAATTCAAGAAAATTCAGAAATACGTATATACCTGAATTCAATAGTGGTTAACTCATGGGTTAATTCATTGCATTAAAAGACTATAGTGATCCTTTAATTTAAAAGTGACTGTAGTGACTTTATTTTATAGTGAATAAAAAGTAATTATTCTCGACAGCTCGACAGTTACTTAAAGTTCTTCTTACAGAAATTCCATGACCTTAGCCAATTTTCTTTAAATCCCTGCCTTTTCCCTGATTTCCAGGTTTTCCCTAACCTACGGCCACCCTATTTTTAGTACTTTTTTGGGATTCAATTGGGACTTTGTTTAACTCGGGTTGTTTGTTGGTTTTGTGTAATTATAGAGCCTATTTCTTGGTGTAAATTAGCGTGAGGCAAAAGGCAGGAAGTCGTATTCGAAGAGCGAATCGGCGAGGACAGTTAGTCATGAAGAAGAAGTCCCGTGAACTCGGGAAGGGCCCGTTAACCGGAAGTATGACTCTCGTGGGCTTTCTTCTTGGCTAAGCAGAAACATCTGCGATTCGTTCGAATTCTCTCAACTTCTACTCCTATCCCAAGTTTCCATCCTCCCTCGTCGTCATCCATCCCACATCCCTTTTAACCACGAATCTACCAGCCCACGTTGAACGTTCCTTTTTGCTGCCCGCGCCCGTCAGAGTGGACGACGCGTGACTCAACACGATTATACCCGTCGAAAGTCACTGACCGTGGAAAATCTACTGCCGTGGTTCGTTTCGTTTTCCTTAGACTTTTGTTTTTCCCCCTCAGAACTCCTTACCTTTAAACCGCGAAAAGTCCCTCGTGTATAACTTTTAGCGAAATCAAATCATACGGCCAAAAAGGCGATTCAAATCTCGGTAGCTGTCAAGTTTCATTTAAAATGCAGACACTTTTTCTATCAGGGTTGCTACAAAATCCCAATTTCGAAAGTCCCTGACTATTCCTGACTTTTCCCTCAACAATTACTCATTTTTTCTGAACCTCATACATTTTTCTTTCAGGTTAAATTATCAACCAAATAAATGAATTTCAACAAAAACGATGAATTTTCAACCAAGAAGATTAATTGTTTACAAAAAAAAATATCAATTATTAACAAAATACGTGAATTTTTAACAAAATAGTTTTCTTGTATCTAATGAGCCAAAAAGTGAGGTTATTGGAAGTTTATTTTTTCGTTGTGAATCAATTTTTGCTTATTCTGCAATAATTAATTCAATTTTTTCTTAATTTGCGGAAGTTATTCATGATAAAATGGATTTCGTTTAAATCTTAATTTAAAAAATAGTTAAGTTTTTAAACGAGGATATGATTTTTCAACTACAATGTTTTCGATCAAAACAATGAAATTTTAACCAAGAATAGAATAGTTATGTTTTTAATTTAAAACATTAATTTTAAACCATGAAAAAAATGTCAACAGAGTAGTTGAATTTGCAACCAAATAAATTAATTTTTTTAATAAATGATGAATTTTTCACCTATAGAAGGTTAATATTCTATAGCAAAAAACGAATTTTAAACAAAATACATGAATTTTCAACAATTACATGCATTTTCAAGTAAAAAAGATCAATTTTCAAGCATAAAACACAAATTTTCAGCAGAGTAGTTAAATTTTCAAACAAAGAAATTAATTTCTAACCAACATTAAGGATTTTTCACCTAGAAGATTAATCTTCTACTACAAAAGACGAATTTTCAACAAAGTACATACATTTTCCACAAAATAGTTACATTTTTGAACAAACACATGAATCTTCAACTAAAATTATGAATCTTGAACAAAAAAAAAATGAATTTTTAACCAAATAGTTGAGTTTTCGATCAAAAAGATGAAATCTTAACGAAGAAGATTAAGTTTCTATCAAAAAGATGAATTTTCAACAAAATGCATGAATTTTCAAGTAAAAAAGATCAATTTCTACCAAAAATAGAATAGCTATATTTTCACTTTAAAATATTAATTTTTTATGATAAAAAAAACTTTCAACAGAATTGAGAATAGTTATATATTTTCAACCAAAAAAATTAATTTGGAACCAAAAGATGAATTTTTTCAACTAGAAGATTAATATTCTACCACAAAAGACGAATTTTTAACAAAATACATGAATTTTCATTCAATAATAATTAACAGTAGGCCCATTATTAATATTAACCCTTGAAATTAAAATGATTCTTTTCGACACGTTTTCAATTCTTGAAACTTTAAAGATTTTTAATTTAAACATCTCAATTTTGAAATAATTAATTTAAAGCACATTTTTGATGAGCCCTAAATTGAAATTTAAAAGTGTTAATTTATTTGTATTTGTCCATTTCTTCTCTTAAAGCTAGACCATAAGCTAATTCGTTGTCTTAAAACAAGATCCTCTTCTTAAAAACAAAATTTTTAATTCTGGGAATGTTTAAATGTTCTCAACAGGAGACTTCAAATTCAAAACTTTCAAAAATTGAATAATTTGCATAAATTTTAATTTAGAATTGCAGCAATTTAAAAGAATTTCAAAAAGTATTCATATTCAAATAAATGCATAATTATTCAAAATTTATACAAAACGTATAGAGAGCAATGCATGAATAGGTGAAGCGTAAATACTATTCTTATTGTTGAAGTGCACTTAATTATTTTTCCGCACTCTAGTCAATTGTGGGCTCTCAGCAACTCAGCATTCACGCTGATCTTCATTCAATAACTCATTGGTGATTTAATTGGATACGTTATTCGAAGGGACGTAGGTGTAGCTTCTCCAATCTATCCATACATACACACAACGGCTTCGTGTGTCAACATCAGCCAATCGCGACTCACTACTCTCTCATCTCTCTCTTTCATCCATTCATGCATAGATTAAAAAAGTACGAGCCTTTTAGCTCTCGGGCGGCAATGAATAACCTTTTCCAGATCTTTATATTGAACGCCACTCCCGCGACAGATAATTATCCTTCCTGCGTCCCCTTTCATACTTTCCTCTATTTTTTGCATCATACGCCAAGATTTATAAAAACGTTGACGGCAGGGACGAACATCACCTCCAGGGGGACGTATTAATTTCATTTTCGCTCGACAGCGTCGCGACTTTTCACACGAAAAAAAGGGATAAAAAGAGAGAAAAAAATTATAAATCATAATTTAGACGGGTTTCGTGTTTTAAAAAATATTGTCATGCTAGCTTGATATTTCGGGTATTATAATTAGAAAGGATTATTTTTTAAGGTTTTAAATTTGATGAGCTGCGGTTTTTATTACATTTAGTACTCGAGGCGTTAGAGGCTTCTTTCAAAGGTTTCTCAATTCAAGCAGAGAATTTTGAAAAATAATTATAATTCTAAGTTGGAATATCAGACAATTTTTGGAAAAGGAACAGGTATTTTTTTTAATTCCCTTCTTCTGACTTGAAACAGGGATGTTTTTTAATCCACTTCTTCTAAATCAAAGAGACGATTCTGGAAATATCTTTTCTTTACATTTTAACGGTATCAACAATTAAAAAGAAAACAAGCAACGTGAATCTCAGAAAAGTGGAAGTGAAAATTTTTCGGGGTAAGTTCCGCAACACTGCTCCGACCGAGTCATTCCAGCTGGGCCCATTAGTATCTAAGATCTTTTGTTTCAGGCGTCATTCATTTCACTGCCACTCTTTCAAAATAAAAGTGATGAAGTTATATACCCCCCCCCCCCACCTCCAGAGTTGAAATTATTTTACAAAATTTCCACTCCATGTCAAAAATGCCCTGTTACAAGTCTAATTATAATTCTTTATGTAGAACCTCCTTTTCCGAAAGTAAAAATTATAATTCTGAACCAAATCTTCTCTTGTAAAGTGATCCTACTATGAAAATTATAATTCTTCACAGAAATTTCCATTTCTATTTCAGAATTATAATTCTTTAGAAAAATTTCCTTTTTCAAGTCACAATTAAATTTATTTTTAAAAGTTTCCTTTTACTAAATTAACTTTTTATACATTAGAATTAAATTATTTTCTAAAACTTCCCATTCCACGTCAAAGATTACCTGTCCTAAAGTCGAAATTGTAGTTCATTACGGGATTTTTTATTACACATATTTAATTTATTTATTCCTCTCCAAACTGAGAATAATAATTCATTTACAAAATTGCTCATATCAAGTCACAATTAAATACATTTCCAAAATTCCCTGTTTCAAGTCAAAACTATATTTATTTACAAAATTTTCTATTGTCATTGAGAAATATAGTAGCTCCCTTTTCCCAAAATTTTGAAGAACGAAGTTTCAAATCGTGGCGAATGCGGACTTGGAACAGGTATTTTTTTTAATTCCCTTGTTCTATAAATCAGAGAGGCGTTTATGTAACTTTTTTACTTTTACTTCCGCTTCCACGCTTCGAAATTCACGTTAGTTTCTTTTTTTTACATTGTAATTTTTACCACAAATAAAAAAAAATAACCGACGAGAATTTCGGAAAAGTGGAAGTGGAAATGAAAGTGAAAAAGATATATAATCGCCCTCCCCCCCAGACTTGAAATTATTTTCCAAAGTTTCCGTTCTATGTCAAAAGTTCCCTGTTCCAAGCCAAATTATAATTCTTTATGGAAACTCCTTGTCCGAAATTAAAAATATTATAATTCTGAACCAAATTTACTGTTCTAAAGTGAACCTAAAATAAAAACTATAATTCTTTACGGAAATTCCCAGTTCTATCTCAGAATTATAATTCTTTTAGAAAATTTCCCGTTTCAAGTCCAAAGTGTAATTCTTTTAGAAAATACACTGTTCTAAATCTGATTTATAACTTCTTGCAAAAATGCCCTGTTCCAACTAAGAACTAGAGTAATAAAATATATCCCGATTTTTTCACCGTGAGCAACATTTCCGGCCATTTCAAGGTTTTCGCGATTTAAGGATTGATTGTTCACATACAATAATAATGACCTATAAAATCTATCTAGAAGACGCTAGAAGACGCCAAATCTAAATTAGCACGAACTCGAACCCTCAAATGTCGGTAAAGGTCGGTAACAGAGATCTAAATTCAGAAAACAAACTGTACTTTAAAAAAACAGAATGCCCCAAAGTATTTTTGATGATTTGGTTAATTCCTGTAGATATAATGTATTTACTTTGCAAGATCGGAATGCTTTCTTCGCTTTCTCATATCCCATGGCCCGTATTTGAGGGTGAAGCCCAGTGATGATGGTTCGTGATTAACCGACGGTCCTTTTGATGTGGGATAAACAAATATTGCTGGCTCAATCATCATATATTGGTCTCCTAACTGGTCCACCATTAATAAACAGTAGCATATATAGTGAATAGTATACGAGCCTCCTTTTAAGTCGACAGTAGGGTAGGGTGGGGCGAGATGAACATAGGGGGTAAGATGAACCAGTCAATTTTCTCGCAATCTATCATTTCTTGTGTAGCTGTTCTTTGCACTAATATCAGGAAGAACGTTATCAAACTTCTTTTTAAAAAATTTTCGCTTAATGTTGAATAAATTTGAAAAAAACGAAAGTAAAAATTTCAAGACCTGTATTCTGCTATTTTGCATTTGTTTAGAAAGTCCAAGAATGACAGAAAATCACATATTAGATGTTTTTCCAATGGTTATTTAGATAGCTTATTTATTAAACCTTATGTTTTCAACAAATTTTTATATAATTGTAAAACAGAAATAGGTGAAATTTGGATTTTACTGGCAAGTGTCATATGGGGCGGAATGAGCAACTGTTCTGGGGCGGTATGAGCCACCTCTTCCTGTGCATTAACCTAACCTCTTAGTGTAGCAGTCA
>CAKNWT010308849.1:5296-18968 GCA_932066315.1 Andricus coriarius | reverse complement strand
ACATTTTCAGGTGCTTTTTCACCTTCACATTAGTGTAACTTCTTTTAGGAATATATGATTCTACTTTTAATAGAGTGTTTTTGAGAGCTCTTTTCATGCAATTTTTTGTTTTCATTTTTATTTTTGACTTGTTTCAAAAAATCAAAATTGATTAGTTGAAAAAGCACCTGAAAATGTAAAAACTTCAGGCCCCTGTATATTGACAACCGCGTGATAAATTGATCTATCGTTTTGTGAATTGATAAACATCCACTAGGACAATAATTCAGCCAAGTTTCAACACGATAAAAGAGAAAAAATCATTTTAGGTGGGGACGCATGACGAATTCTGCCCCACATATTACTTTTACTCTTAGTGTGAGTTTTGACATTGAATGGCAGAAAACAGTATGAAGGCTAAATTCTACAACGTTGTGCCCATTGTAAAGTTTAATCTACTCAACAAGAGCTTTCATTTGGTACCAGTCTCATTAGTGGGGGCGTGGGGCCAATTTTCGGTACCCTCCTTTATATTTTATCTTCTGGAAGATAGAAGCTCGTGACTAATCAGCAAACAGCAGACTTCTCGAAGGAAAGATATTTAGTGAAACTTATACCAACTGCTTTGTATCACTAGTCGACTTCAATATCGTTCTATTTTCGAGATGTTAAAAAAATTTAACGAACAAGTTCGGATACAAAGTAATGAACGTAAGTTTTTTTTATGTTCTCTATAATGAACAAAAGGTGAAACTTATCATTTGTTATTTATAATAGGCAGAATCTTTAACAGAACGTCAGCAGATCATCTCTTCTGCGAGCTTCTATTTTCGAGGTATTAAAAAACATATTGATAACTATTTTTAATAATTTGATGTTAATTGTTTTTTGTCTACTGGTCTAAAATCAATATTTTTTCAATATTGATTTTTATTTCTAAAATAGAATCAATTGCTCTCAAGCTCCGCTGTGATCCGAACCCAAGTCTTTCAGATTGCCGGTCTGATGCTCTTACCCACTAAGCTACGACGAGACGAGATCAACTTATTTGAAACTACATTTTTGACGAGATGACTATTTTAAATGAAAAGCAATTGATCCAAGTTATTCTAAAAATCTCATTTAATAACCAGAATCCCCACATAAATGTCAGCGAAAAGCGAGTTTCACGCACCGAAGTTCATTTGGTGAAAAAAGCGATTCAACACAATTAAGTGATATAAATAATACGTTAAATTTCAAATCTCGAAAGTCTCATGCCGTAATTCATTGCAGTATATTGAAGTTTAAAAGCGACTGTAGTGAGTGCAAAGCGTTCGAACTTTACGCGAAGCGCTAGACATGAATGTTTGGCTTCCAGACGATGAGCTTGATTAAACTATCCATAATTTTAAGTTTTGGTAGAGGAAAACTTCAATCAGAATAAGTTTCTATAGAGTCATTGTCCACTTCTCACTTATATTTTGCAATTTTTTGCGTGCATGCTGGTGCAAGATGTTAAAAATAGAACAAAAGAGTTGAAAAATGTTTTATAATCTTCTGCCGTGAGCAATATTTGTGTTAAGTACCTAACATAAGTAATCATTGAGCTACTACAAAATAATTTATTTAAAATCTAAGTATATTTACACTCCACGCTCCCTTATACGACATTCCCCTATACGACCGCTCCGTTATACGACCTCTTGCCGCTCCCTTATAGGACGGGACGGTCGTTCTCCACCATCCCTACTCTTCCACTCAAAGCTTGCGCAGGAATTCAACGCGCATGCGCGCGACCACGAGAGATTATTGGGAGTTCAAGTGGAAGGGGATAGACGGGTCCCCCTTGCGCCGTCGTAAAAGGGAAAGTTCTCGGTCCCGAGCTCGTCGTATAAGGGAGCGCGGAGTGCACTTTATTTTGATTATTGCTCTTCTACAGATGAGATATCTTTCGATTTTTTCAACATTTTTAATCCAACTTCAACTATTCACTCTGCAAGCCGATTCCGAATTAGAATTATTTCAGTAATTCAACTTAAAATTGTTCACTGAATAACTTTTAAATCGATGTTCAGTCTCTTTTCAAATTGCAAGTAATTATTTTGTTTTTACAGAATTAAATGCTTCGATATTCAACGAACCTGGTTCATTATTCTTTCTGAAAAAACCTATGATTCGTCCCACACACAACATTCGAAATCCTAACCGAGCACTTAACCGTGCACCTATCTCAGCACCTATCCCAGCACCTACCCCAGGACCAGATAGAGAATTCATTTATTTGGGCTTCCGGTTTGGAGTATGGCAAGTACCTGGTGCAAAACTGGATGATGTTAGCATTCTACCCAAGGAAAACAATCTTCGGCCAGATATCACAACGCGCGTCGAAAATGGTATTACAGCCCATCATGTTCAAGCAGGTGGCATATGGTTTGTGTTGTACATACAAACCGCACGCAATCGAGTACACATTATTTGGGGAGCTGACATTCTAGAAAGAGTGATGACAATTGATTAAAATTTTTCTGATTTATATTCCTGAATAAAAGTATAATTTACTGAAAATTGCTTCACGAATATAATTCTTTTTCTTCTGTTTGAAATTATCGATAACAATTCGCCACCACAATTCCTCAATCCTGTCATCCAATCAATAATGTTTTTAAAAAACTATAACACTGTGCGTACTATGCGCACACTAACTATCCTTTCTTTAGAGGAAACAACTTGAATCATTCTCCAGGAAAGTAACCGGACTTTTTTTTAGATTTTACAGAAAATCGTATATGATTTTAGAACGTTGGATGTAACTTACAGAAGTTCCTCTGATCATACCGAAATAATTCCAGTAAATTCAATGTGAGTTGCACAATTTCTTTCTTAATTTACATAGAGAGGTGGTTCAAAAAATACCAGTTTTTAAAAAGTTCAGGTGCTCTTGAATATTTTGGTTCCAAATCATGTAGAAATATTACTGTATAAGTTTGAGCCAAATCGGCGTATATTTAGTGCTATATTATCTAGTGCATATCTCAGGAATTATTAGAGATAAATGGTTTTACATATAGGTCTCTGTATTTGTCTTGATTTCCTCTATAATCTAAGATAATTTATAAAATTTAATAATCCTAAACTATGAACAAAAATATGCCCTAAAATGAACATTTTGAAAATTATGAATGGTTATAATTTTCTAATATACAGTTTGTGAAAAACAAAGGTTCTTTCGATATACGCGGTATTGTGAACAACTTCAGGCAGTTTGCAATGAAAAAGTTCAAAACCCGCTCGTGTTGTCAAAGGAATCATTAATTTGAAGATTGCAATTTAATGTATTTAATTAATAATTTTAAAATATAAGTCTTTGAAAATGACTGGAAAAATACGTTCCGAAGTTTTTTTAATTGATCAACCTAAACAGAAATTTCAATATGGAAAATTACCAACAACTACTTAAGTGTCGCAAGTTCATTTACATCGGCATAAAGTGTTAAAATATAGGAATCAAAGTTTAGCTATAAAGGATACCATTTCTAAACTCTCTGCTATCTGGTCTCGTGAGAGAATTATCATTTCTGAAAAAGCATCATACGGAAATTTACAGTCATATTAAGGAGTACGATAATATCTGCAAAAATAAAAATCGCAATGGAAGGAGCGAAATTAAAAAAATGTCAGAATTTATAAATAAGATTGGAAAAATCCTTGACGTTGCCCATAAAGATACAGTTAATTTAATGAGATTCGAGAAACATATTTTATTTCAATTTGATCAACGCACTAAAAGAAGCTGCACTATTTCTGACTTGAATTCATACCTAATTAAGATAGAAGAAAACCGAAAGATGCAAGCTGAGAAAAAGTCTAAAAGAAAATTGAGGGAAGAAGAAAGGAAAATCGTTGAAAATGAAACAGTGAGTGATTTAAATGGAATTTTACGTGACTTTACTGCTTCAGAAACGGATGCTGATGTTGGACATACCAAAGTAAGCGATTATGATTTTCGCAACTTCTCAAAAAGAAGAAGTAAATGGAGAAAGGTTTGCGCTTCTGCTATAGTACACGTCAGAAATATCCGGATCTGCAGGTGGTTGCTCGATTTTGATAAAACTTTGTGAAATTGTAATGCTATACAAAAGATATTTCAGCACCCAAGGATTTTCAAAAATTTTTTTAATTACGGAAGTTACGCCATGTTGAATTTTGGGGTTAAATTTTTTTGAATTGTCGATATTTCTGGAAACGGTGATTGGATTTTGATCAAATTTAGACATGCTAGAGTTAAAATAATATATTTTAAGAATATAATGCAATTAATGAAGAAAAAAATTTTTTGCCCGGAAAAAAGTATGAAAAAAAAATTTGATTTAATTTTTCGTGAATTACTCCCCTTTTAATTTTTTTAAGATATCGATAGCAGGATTCCTTGTTAAAAAACTACGTCTTGTTTATAAATCAATTAGTAAAAAGTTTTCCTTTGGCTCGGACAATTATATTTGTGATACATGCCGCCTAGAAATTCCAAATCATAGATCTGATAGTCAAGTAATGCATATCCAAAATTCTTCTGATGCAATGGAATTCAAACAGGTTGAAAACGTGCCTGAAGCTAGTGACGGTTTTTCTAAAGAGATTCAATTTGATCAGGCTGAGCATCTACTTACATTTGCTGATTATTTTGATAAAGGTTTAGAATGTGACGTTGAAAGAGAAGACAATATTTCTAAGTTGAAAAAAATGTTGCAAATCTTAAGAGTTCCATCTATTAGTAAGACTACGGATCTTCGAACACGAACTACACAAAGAAAGAAGGTAGCCGAGATTAAGACAGCTCTTTACGTTCAAATGAAGAAGGTATTCAATTGTATTAAAGATGACTGTAGTAAAAAAGATATAGAAGAACTTACTAACGAAATTAAAGAAGAATTGGATAAAAAACCAAGTAAATCTTATGCCGTTTAACTGTTGACTATGGTACCAAAAGGTTGGGGAATTTGCAAGATAGAATCAGAGTATAAAGTACCATATAGTTTAGCTCGTAAGGCAATATAATTCCACGAGAGAAATGGTATTGGTTCATCACCAAATCCTAGGCCAGGTAAGAAGTTGTCGGAAGAAACTGTCAAAATTGTCCGAAATTTTTACTACGAATGCGACGTGAGTCGACAGTTGCCAGGGAAAAAATGCTGTATATCTGTAAAACAGCATGATGGTTCACGAAAACTGATACAAAAACGTCTAATTCTAGGTAATTTGAAAGTATTTTATGCCACTTTTAAAGAAAAGTTTCCGGATCTAAAAATCGTCTTCTCTAAATTTGCAGAATTGCGACCAAAGGAATGTATTTTTGCAGGCGCGAGTGGAACACATTCCATTTGTCTTTGCAAAATTCATGAAAATACTAAATTATTGATTGATGGAGCAAACTTGAGTGAACTTGCTGCAAATGACGCGAATCTAAAGTGCTTAGATTCATACAAAACCACGTTGTCTTCGATGATTTGCGATCCTAAAACACCTTTCTGTTGTTTAGGATCGTGCAAATCTTGCCCAGGTGTGAAATCTTTAATGGAAAAAGTCCAAAAGCTTTTTGAAAGCAACTTCGTTGAAAGAGTCACCTACAATTGGTGGACTTCGACAGACCGCGCCTCTTTAGAAACTTTGAGTGACACAGCTGAGGATTATTATGAGAAACTCACTAAACATTTAACTGATCTTCTAAAACACGACTCTATAGCGAAAAGTCAAAGCCAATTTCTTAGGGACTCTAAGGAATCTCTTGAAGAGGGAGTATTTATAATACTTTTTGATTTTGCTCAGAATCACGAAACTATTATTCAAAATGCAATACAAAGTGAGTATTGGAATAGACAACAGATCACTGTCCATCCCGCTGTAGTTTATTTTAAGAAAGATGGTAAAGTCGTGTACGAAAGTTATGCGATCATTTCAGAAGATCTTGAGCATAATACTACTGCAGTTCATCTGTTTATGGAAAAAATTATTGCTGAGTTGAAAAAAAATACATTGTTAAAAAATTTACGTATTTCACTGATGGTGCAGCTTCCCAATAGAAAAACAAAAGCGAATTCGTCAACCTAGCACATCACAAACGAGATTTTGGAATTGAAGCTTCCTGTGAATTCTTTGCTACTTCTCATGGTAAAAGTCCCTGCGATGGAAAAGGAGGAACTCTCAAGCGAGAAGCTGCACGAGCTAGTCTTCAGCGGCCAAGTAATAAACAGATTTTTACAGCCAGAGATTTGTACGAGTGAGGCACTAATGCTTTGCCGAATATCAAGTTGATATTTTGTTCACAAAAAGAGCACAACAGAAAAGCTCGGAGCTTGAATAGTCGGTTTGACAAAGCTCAAAAAATTACGGGTACTAGACGTTTTCAATCATTCAAACCGATTGCTGATAATAAAATAGAGTGCAGACAATATTCGGCCTCCACAGAAACTCTCGGATTCGAAATCGAAAAGACAGCTAAACGAAAGCGCTAGTATTTTGCTTACTGATACATACATCACACACATATCTGAGATGTTTGACAATGATATTTCCTTTTGGCTTCTGAAAATCAAAATCACCAACTAATTAGAAAAAATAGAACCGTATTTGACGGTTAAAGAATGGTGAAACGTACATAGTAGCAGGTACAACTGTTCGCGGGTCGTGACACTGACACCGCACCGCAGTGGAGAGGCGGCGGACATATAAGAGTCTCCATGAATCTTTTTTTTTTTTTAAAGAAAGGCGATTTCACAAGGAATAATTCTATCGATATTTTAAAAAAAATTAAAAGGGGAGTAATTCACGAAATATTAAATCAAATATCTTTTTTTACTTTCTTCCGGGTTGTAAAAATATAACTTTTTATTGGTAATTGACATTGAAGTAAAATAAAAATAAAATAAAAATATCTTACCCATGACTTTTTGTTCGCAAATTTTTTAATTTGACAGCAAATGCTAATTATTTGAACAGCTGTTATAAACAAATACCTATTTTTACCTCTTTTACATGAAAAGGATCAATTTTTTTAACGGAAACAACTAAGAATGTCTTGGTATTAACTCAATGGTGTCATATTTTCCAAAATGACCAAAACTGTTAATTATTTAAACACTTCTTATAATTGAATGGTCATTTTTTATAGCTCTTCCTTTTTATTTATAGAAATTTTCAAATAATTAACAGTTATTGTTAATTTAAAAAATGCAAAAAGTCACTGGCCAGACATTTTTAGTCTAATCGGTATAAACAATTCTATTGATGGATAAATGATATACATGAGCATTTATTTTCAATAATTGTTTGAATAAATGAAATTGTTCTCAATTTACAAAACATGACAAGAATGAGTCAATGAAAATAAATTTTTAGTTTATTCGTTTGAAACAAAAATTAGTCTGTTTATTCAGACATTGTCAAACTGTGTATGTTATTACAAAGAATTATTGAAAATTTTTAAAAAAGCAGCAATTTTTAACTAATCGTTCTCCTACATCAATTTCACGCATATTTTATACAAAGGCTGTGAATTTCAACATCTTATCATTGCAAATAACGAAAAAATGATACTTGTTTGATAATTTGTTTGTAACATTATAAAAAAAAAGTTCTTACTCCAACACATGACTAATTATTCAAGTATGGTTCATTATAATTCTTAACGGATTCTGATGTTTAGAATGTTTAGAAATTACCGTAAGTCTTCCAGGTATAACTAGTGACTGCAAATATTTCACTCTGAGTAAACAAAACATTTATTATTTAACAACAAAGTTTAAATTTTTTTGTCTAACTTTTCAGTGATACCATTTCTTTTAAGGTTCTCAAATTTATTGAATCAGGTCATTAGTCAATGTAATGACTAATTAAAAATAATGTACAATGGGTGAGAATAGGAATACAAATTGTTTATAATGTTGTAAACAATCTACTGAACAAAAGTCATGTTTTCGTCATTCGCAATAAGATGTTATTTCAATTCTATAGATTTTATATGAAATATGATAGATATAATAAAGTGTGCTTGAAAATAGTTAGAAATAGCTACTGTTTAACAATTATTTAAACAAATTTTATAAACAAATACACATTTTGACGATTTTTTAATGAGTACGCCTAATTTTTTTTGCAGAATGAATTATAAATGTCTTTCCAGGGACTCCTTGCTAACATATTTTTCATAGTGACAAAAACTGTTAATTATATAATTAATTGTTATAAAGAAATGCACATGTACACCATTTTTTCATGAGTAGGCCTATTTTTGCGGAATGCACTACAAATGTCTTTCCAGATAATTCTTGCTAACATATTATCCATAGTGACAAAAACTGATAATTATATAATAAATTTTTATAAACAAATGCACACTTTTACCTTTTTTCATCAATATTGTTCATTTTTGACGGAATCAACTCGAAACATTTTGCCAGACCAGGTAATTGGTAATTATATCAACCATTTTTATAAACAAATGCACATTTTCAGAATTGTTTCATAAATAGGCTTTATTTTTTATAGAATCAATTCGAAATAACTTGCCGAAGACTCTTAGATTTTTCATAGTGACAAAATCTGTTATTTATATAAACAATTTCTATAAGCAAATGCACATTTTCAACAATTTTCTCATGAATAGGCTTCATTTTTTTGCACAAATAACTCGAAATGTTATTTCAAAGACTTCTTTAAGCCATATTTTTCCTAATGACAATAACTCTTGGTTATATAAACAAATTTTATAAATAAATGCACATTTTCACAATTGTTTTATAAAAAGGTTTTATTTTTTGGCGAATCAACTCGAAATGTTTTACAAAAGACTCCTTTCCGCCATATTTCTCATAATGACAGTAAGTGTCAATTATATAAACAATGTTTATAAATAACTGCACATATTTACTATTTTGTCATGAATAGGCCTAATTTTTTAGCGTAATGAACTAGAAATGTTTTGCCAGAGACTCTTTTCTGCCATGTTTTTCATGGTGACAATAACTGTTAATTATATAAACAATTTTTATAAACAAATTAATATTTTCACCATGTTTTTTGAACAGGCTTCATTTTCTTTGCACAATCAACTCAAAATGTTTCGCCAAAAACTTCGTTCTGCCATATTTATCATAATGATAATAATTGTTAATTATATAAACAAATTTCGTAAATAAATGCACATTTTTTCAAGTGTTTCATTAAAATTCTTTTTTTGCCAGAGTCAACTCGAAATGTCTTGACAAATATTCCTTGCTATTACATTTTCACAGTGAAAAAAACTGTTAATTATATAAACAACTTTTGTAAACAAATTCACATTTTCACAATTTTTCACGAATAGGCTTCATTTTTTTGCGAAATCAACTCAAAATGTTTCTCTAAAGACTCCTTACTGTCAAATTTTTCGTAATGACAATAATGTAATTATATAAACAATTTTTATAAACAAATACAAATTTTCACAATTGTCCCATTAGAAGACTTCATTTTTTTTTACAGAATCAACTCGAAATGTTTTGCCAAATACTCCTTGCTGTTATATTTTTCATAGTGACAAAAACTGTTAATTATATAAACAAATTTTTATAATCAAATAATTTGAAATATATGACAGCATGGAGTTATATTGTGGACACATTTTTAGTTAATTCAGAAAAAATGTCGGTTTCGCCACCCTATAGATCCGCGGATGACACGGCTATGTTGGATGGTTTCGAATAAAAATGCGTAATCGATTTTACGACTTGACTATTTCACACAGTATAGAAACAAAAAATCGATGCCGGTTATAAATAAAAGAGGTATAAACCTTTTTTTCATTTTCCTCCAGCATGAGAATGTACTTTACGCAAGTGGGACAAGGTATAATATTACTAGCCTTTGGAACTTATATAGCCTTAATTACATAGTAAAAAATCAAAGTAATAATACAAAAACGTGTGACCTGTCAAAATTTTGGTGTTATATGTTAACACTAATGCTG
The DNA here is from genome assembly GCA_932066315.1 of Andricus coriarius. Taxonomy (NCBI): domain Eukaryota; kingdom Metazoa; phylum Arthropoda; class Insecta; order Hymenoptera; family Cynipidae; genus Andricus; species Andricus coriarius. Next base: position 9,010 of record CAKNWT010308849.1, on the reverse strand, counting down.
AAAAATTAATAATTTTAAGTGGTATGACTATTTCTAAGGTCAATAATTTATTGCATTAATGTTTAATCGATACAACATTTTTTGAGAAAGAACAAGTATGTTTATAAGTGAGAATTACTTTTTTTCATTATTCAATTATATGTTAAAGTAATTGTAAGTGAATTAAGTATTTAGCAAAAAAATAGATTCAGAGAAGCTGAAAAGTTTCATTTTCAAAATACCCTGATTTTTCCCTAATCAATTTTTCATTTTACCTGCCCATTAATATTTAAAAACCAGCGTTTTAATCTTTTAAAATTTTCAGCATAGAATCTTTTATAACCGGAATGGAACAATGTCAGATTAAAATTTTTAATTTATTTATTTCAACTGAAAAAGATTACTTTTCTACCATAAAAGATGACTTTTTAACAAAATAGTTCAATTTCCAAAAATAGTAGAATTTTTAATGAAATGGTTGAATTTGTTAAAAAACAAATAATTTTCAATCCAAAAGGACGAGTTTTCTATCCAAATAGACGAATCTTCACCAAACAGTCGAACCAAAAATGATTACTTTTTAATATAGTACTTGAATTCTCAACAAAATCTTAAGATTTTCAACAACATAGTTAAAGCTAAAAAGTCAAATTTTTTGGACGACAGCTAACTTTTAAACCCTAAAAGATGATTTCTCAACAAAAAAGTTAATTCTCAATCGAAAAAATTGAATTTTTAATCAAAAAAGTTGAATTTTCAACAAAAGGATGATTTCTTAACGAAAATTGCAATTGTTGATATTCAAGCAAAAACAATGTTCAAGAAAATAGTTCAATTTTCAACCAGAGTTGAATTTTTAACAAAATAATTAAATTTTTAACAAAATAGTTGGATTTTGAATCGAATAGTTGAATTATCAACCTACAAAGATGAATCCTCAACAAAAAATGTAATAGTAGATATTTCAATCAAAAAAGATTAAATTTCTACTAAAATGATGAATTTTCCAACCAAGAAGATAAATTTTCAACAAATAAATATTTTTTAGCCAAGAAAGAAAAATAAATTTCTTCCGAATTGTTAAACTTTCAAGACCAAAGATTAATTTTCTGCAAAACAGTTGAATTTTCAACGCGAAAATTTACTTTTCAACAATGTGTTTATTTTCAACCAAAGAGTTTTATTTTTAACAAAAAATCATCAAAATACTCTCTATATTTGAATCAATGAGAAATAAGTCACTGAATCTAATCAGTAAGAATTTTCACAGATTCACAGTGCAATCTCACTGATTCAAATAGCTAGAAATGGGTCACTGATTGCAAGCAGTAAGAATTTTCACTGAAAGTCAGTAAAATGTCAGTGATTCAAATTTAGAGAGTAGCTATATTTTTAACCAATGAGATGAACTTTCAACTAAAATGATTATTTTTTCAACCAAAAAGACAAATTTTCAACAAAATAAATATTTTTCAGCCATGAAAGAAAAAAAAAAGTTCATTCGAATTGTTGAACATTAAAGTCGAAAGATGAATTTTCTGTAAAACCGTTTCATATTTAACCAAAAAAGAAGAAACTTGAAACCAAGAAGATTTAGTTTCATACCAAAAAATAAAAGTTTTCAACTAAAAATACTACTTTCACCCAGGTTCTTGAATTTTTAATTTAAAACGATAAACTTTCAAGCAAATATTTCAAATTTCAACTTAAGAGATGAATTTTCAACTAAAATGATCAATCTTCAACTGGAATATTAAAATTTTCGGCTAAAAGATTCATTATCAACCAAAAAAAAACTAATTTTCAACCAAAAGGGTGAATTTCCAAATAAAATTATGATTCTTCAAGAAAAAATAACATAATAGTTGAATTCTCAACCAAAGAAGATTAATTTTCAACCAAGCTTTTGCAGTTTTATCTAAAAATTATTAAATTTCTACTAAAACAGATGAATTTTGAAGAAAAAAAATCAATTTTTAGCCCAGAAAGATTTAAACGTAATTTTCAACATCAAAATATGTATTTTCAACAAAAAGTTAATTTTTTACAAAAAAAAGTTGAATTTTCAATCAGAAAATATTTCTGTTGTATTTTTAACGCCAAAATACGAATTTTCAACAAAATAATACCAATAGACTGATTGAAAAAAAAATTGTTGAATTTTCAACCAAATAATAAAAAATTTCAACTAAAAATGTAATCGCTAAGTGGAAGCAACTGCAAAAAAAAGAAATGGAAATACAAGACAAATTACTGATAAAAATATCATATCACAGGGTTGCCGTATAACTTCATTTTCAAAATTCCTTTATTTTTCCATAATCAATTTTTCATTTTCCCTGAACATTAATATTCAAATGCCAGAATATTAATCTTGTAACATTTTCAACATAGAATATTTTATAAGCGAAAGAAAACAATTCCAAATTTAAATTTAAAAATGTCACATTTATTATTATTCTTGAAAGCTATATTTAAATTGGCTCTTATCAAAATTCCCGGACTTTTCACTGACTTCCAGGTTTTTCCTGAACTTCGGCCGCCCTGTACATTGTAACAATTGCATTTTATTCTAAATAGTTACAGAAAAATAGGGCAGATCGTAAGTAATGATTGCAATTGATAATTTATTGCTGTTACCATAAAATTAAACTTTGCTGTCATGGAAATATATTATTAATGGCTGTCAAAGGTATATTATAGTGTTTGTTGAAATTCTCAACTTTTATTTATTGCCCATGCATCGGGAAGGTGTGTCCTTCAAATGGTTTAGTGGATCATAAAAAAAAGCTTTTGCCTTGAGGAAAGATTTGCTAACAATACATTTGGAGAAAGGGTCGTGAAAATCGAAAAATAAAAAATAAACATAAAAACTACCGAAAATGTTTCGAAAACATCAAATCAGAACTGATTATTCCCAAACATTCCCTCATATTTTTAATATTATTTATTTTTAATGTTAATTTTCAAAAAGCTGACCAAACTAGACAATAGCCCAGCAAACACGTTCTGTAACTGTTCTAGATCAAAAAAGGAACTGTGTTCTATAACAGTTGTTGCAAGATGGTGACAGAACTGTTCTAAAACTATGTGACAGCTCTGTTCTGTAACAGTTGCTATGGAATTGTTCTAGAATAAACTGATCATAGACGTTCTATAACATTTTTTCCAAGTTTGTTCTAGAACTGTGCCGTCATAGTGTTATATCGAAGTTCTAGAACCTGTTCAGAGTGTGTTATAAAACGAATTAGGAACAAAAATTAATAAAGGTTCCATAATAGTTGTTACGTATTTGTTCTAGAACTAACCAATCACAAACGTTCTATAACATTTGCTCCAAGTTGGTTCTAGAACTGTGCCGTAATAGTGTTATGTCGAAGTTCTAGAACCCTGTTTCAAGTGTTTTGTGGAACGAATTAGGAACAAAGATTAATAACTATTCCGGAACAGTTGTTACGTAATTATTCTAGAATTGTTAAGTGAACGTGCTCGAACTGTGTTACAAATGTGTTCTAGAATAAATCAAGAACAAAAATTGGGATCTGTTACGGAACAGTTATTACTGAAATGTACCAGCGCTAACGAATCACAGACGACAAAATAAATACAATTTCGAAGATTTTGAAAAATCTGAAAAAATAATAAATATTCTAATATATTCAAACATTCCGAATTGAAGAATTCCCAAATAATAAAATTCCTGACAGAAATTTGCCGAATTATAAAATATCCGAA
>CAKNWT010308846.1:20492-30681 GCA_932066315.1 Andricus coriarius | reverse complement strand
ATTAAAAATTGATTTGCATATTACATCTTGCAAAATAAAGCGTGTTTCAGAAAAGGGATTCTTCCTCTGATCTCTCTGTAGCTTCGTGGTTAGAGCACCTGACCGGAAATCAGTTGACCTGGTGTTCGAATCCCAGTGGGGTGAAAGGAGTAGATCTTTTTTCTGTATACATTCAATTTCAAAAATTTTATATTTATAGCTCCATCTAGTCTGAGATGACGTTAAAATATTTTCTGTATTAGAGGATATAACTTTGATAGATAATGTAGATTTCCATTTTCACAGTACGTGTGAAATGAATTCTCTTATGGTCGGTTCGTTATTATCTCCGATGATAATACAGCTTTCTATTAAAAAATAACTGGGCTGGCTCAAATTTCGAGGAGATTGGTTTTTTGGGTATTTGAACTAAACTCGCAGGTAAAAGCGAAGAATTTCTAGAAAATATGTTAATCCAAGTATAACTAAGAACCACCCCAGTACCCAAAGCCTAATAATAAATACCATAAAATGGGGCTAAGTGGGACAATGTGAGGTAAAGCAGATCTCCCGAAATTTTCCATTTTATGATTTTATATTTCTTTTTCTGGATGAAGATTGGTGTAGCTTCTCAATTTCTCGATTTTTTATTGAAAAAACTATATATATTAAATATGAAATAGCTCTTTTCTCCTGCATGCAAAACTAGACAAATGTAAAAATTAAACATTCTTAGGCCTTTTAGCAGTGAAAAAATGTTACGTTTGAAATATTTATGAGTGAAAAAATAAAAATTTGAAGCATTCGTAATTTCAAATTTAATTAATTTTGATATGAAAGCTTCCTTATTGAAAAATGTTCAATTTAAGTAGTTAAATGTTGAAAACGTCTATTGTCAATCACATTAATTAAAAAAAATTATTACCTTTTATATTAAATAATTTGAGTCCATTAATTCATTAATTCCAAGTCCCAAAAGGGGACGACTGAACAATCGAGAAAAATAAAATTCCCAAATAATAAAATTACCGAACAGTTTATTATATTACCGAATCGACAAATACCTGAATAATAAAATTTCCATCAGTTTATAATATTTCCCAATTTTTAAATTCGCAAAAAATAAAATTACCGACAGAAAATTGCGGATATATAAAATGTTCGAATTAGAAAATTCCCGAATTATAAAAATCCAGAATTTAAACAATTAAACTTTTTTACGTACACTTTACTTTTTTATAAAACATTTATTTACCCACAAATATATTTTTTTCATTAATTGTTATGTTAAATTCAAATAATAATTTTAGAAACTTTAAACATTAAAAATAATTTTTTTTTATGAATATATTTGATAATTGCATTTTTAATAAAAGAATGATATTCATGAAAAAAGTTTTATTCTTTAAATTCGGGAATTTTTTAGTTGGGATAATTTGGAATTCAACGATTTTCTGTCGGGAATTTTATTATTCAGGAATTTTCCAATTCAGGAAGTTTACAGTGTCGAAAATTTGATTTTTCGGGATTTTTCAGTCCTCCCAAAAGCATATAATTCTAACTTATGGAATTTTTTTTTTAGTAGAGTTTTTTAAAATAACATCGGAATTTTTTCCTCTACAAACTTCGTAGCCTTGGCGCTCAAAATATTATATTTTACGCTATTTTAAGTAAAGTGTGTCCTAAAAAAAAAGAATCAAAAAGAAAAATCTAGACCAAAAGTGTTTTCAATTAGGAATTATATAATATGAAAAAATGATGTCAAACAAATATAGAGTCGAGGAGTTAATCAGGCTTGAAATCTTTAATATAATCTCTTCGAATCCCTGAAAATGTTTGCAATCCTTTCAAATCCCATGAACTCTTCTAAAAATTTTGCAAATCTTTTAAATTTTTTTAATTATTTGAAAATGTCTCAAAATCCCTTAAAATTCATCAAGATTTCAGAAAATCTTTTCAAATCGCTTGCAATCTCCAAATCCTACGAATATCTCTTAGAATCCTTAAAAATCTGGATAAATCCCTTAAAATCTCTAAAAATCTGTTAAAATTCTTGAAGTACCGTGAAATATTATGAAATATTACGAGATACCTTGAAATCTTTAAAATCCGTGGGAATCTTTCTGAATATTTTGAAATGCCTTAAAATCTTTTAAACGTCATTGAAATTAGTCGAAATTTCTTAAAATAATTTATAATATTCGAAATTTCTTTAAAATTCCGTTAATTTTTTTGGGATCCTGAGAAATATTTTAAAATGCCTGGATAAACTTTTGAATCTTTTTAAATCACTGAAGATCCTTTGACATTTCATGAAATTCTTTTCAAATTCTTTAAAGCCCCGAGCCTTTTTTTGAAATATCTAGAAATCTCTTAAAATCTCTTAAAATCTTGTACAATCCATTAAAATATGGAAAGATATTAATAAAATCAACTCTTGATATTTGTGAAACCTCACGTAATCCTTTGGAACCGATCGAAATACCCAAAAACTTTTGTAATGTCCTGAAACCTTCAAAATCCCACAAAACTCCATGAGAGCCATGAAAAAGTTTGGAAATCTCGTTAAATTCCGTTTTTTTTAAATTATTTGACATACTTTGTAGCTCTTTCAAATACGTTAAAATTTCTTGAAATTTGTTGAAATCCTTTCAAGACACTTGACGTTTTTCAAATCTTTTGAAATTTCGTTTACAGAGAAAATAATTGATATATTGTTGATACATTAGTATTAATTTATAGATTCCACAGACCTTGTATAAAAGATAAACGACTATTTAACTTATTTATTTCTAATTCTGTCATGTCCCAAGGTATCTCGAGTTCACTTCAAGATCAGTGTTTAGCAAACAGCCGATGGATATTACTTGTTACCACTATACTCAGTACATAGTAATATAGAGTAATTAACAACTTTGAAACGCGAAGTTTACATACGTTGAATTCCGAGGTTATTTTGAATGACCGAGTAATGTACTGAAATTAGAACGTTCAAAATGCAACATGTTTAATTGAGAACTTCAAACATTATTTAATATTTTTTGGAAAAAAAAATTAATAAATAAATTTAAAAAATTATTGAAATTAGGAATAATAGTTTAATAATTTAAAAAATGAAATACTCTCACCTAACAAATCCAACATTATAACGTAGGATTTAGACGAATTTCAAGGAATCCCAGAGAACTTTCATGGATTTTAAGCGATTTCATAAAATTTCACGGTATTTAAAAATTTTTGAGAATATCAGGAGGTTTAAGGGGATTTTAAAGGATTTCAACTTTTAAGGGACTTCGACGGATCTTAAGGCTTTTAAAAGAATCTTAAGGGTTTCGAAATATTTAAAATAATTTTACAAAATTTCATGGGTTTTCATGTGATTTACAAATATTTTCATGGATTTCAAGGAATTTCGAAATATTTCGAGGGAGTTTAGAGGATTTAAATTATTTCCAAACTTTTCCGAGGATTTTAAGGAATTCTAAGGGATTTTAAGAGATTAAAAAAATTTCAAGAGATTACAAAGAACTTTGAAAAATAAATTAGATTTAATAAAATTTGAAAGGATTCCTATAGCGATTTCAATTATGTTAAGGGATTTTGAGGTATTTCAAGCAATTTGCCAAGATTAAAGGATTTTAAAGACTTACAAGGATTTAAACTTCTGAAATAGAGAACTTTAAATCATTTTAATTTAATTTGAATTCCAGAGAATTTCCATAGGTTTTAAGCAATTTCGCGATTTTCATAAAATTTTAGGGTATTTCAATTATTTCCAAACATATCAGAAGGTGATGAGGAATTCCAAAAGTTTTGAAAAAATTTCGACAGACTTCCACTGATTTTAAGGTGTTTAGAATGATTTTAAGGGGTTTCCAAATATTTAAAATAATTATAGAACATTTTATGGGTTTTCATTTGATTTAAAATTATCTTTTTCGGATTTTAAGCAATTTCGAAGATTTCGAGGGAGTTTCCAGGATTTGGAATATTTTCAAACTTTTCCAGGGTTATAAGGAATTCCAAAGAATTTCAAAAGATTAAAAAAATGATAAGAGATTGCAGAGAATTTTGTAGGCTTTCCAAAGATTTAAAGAAGTTTCAAGTGTACTTAAATAAATAACTTGAATCAAATTAAATTTGAAAGGATTCCTAGCGATTTCCAAGTTGTTAAGGGATTTTAAGGTATTTAAAGCAATTTAGCTAGATTAAAGGATTTCAAAGATTTAAAGGGATTTAAACGTCTTTTTTAGAGAACTTTAATGAATAATTTTAATTTAATTTGAATTCCGCAGAATTTACATAGGTTTTAAGCATTTTTGTCAGATTTCATAAAAATTTTAGGGAATTTTCGAATATTTTCAAACATATCAGAAGGTTTTAAGGGATTCCAAAGAATTTAAACACATTTCGAGGGACTTACATGGATTTTCAGGTGTTTAAAACGATTTTACGGAATTTTGAAATATTACTACTAATTTCGAAAGATCATCGGTTTTTGAAAGATAAAAAATATTTCCAGGGATTACAAGAAATTTCGAAACATTTCAAGAAATTTCGAAACGTTTCAAGAGATTTTAGATGATTTTTACTTGCTGCAAAGATTTCAAGGTATTTTAAAGAATTTTGTAGGTTTTCCGAAGATTACAAGGGATTTCTAGTGAACTTTGGAAAATAAATTAAATAAATTAAATTTCAAGGTATGCCTAGAAATTTCAAAGATTTCAAGAGATTTTAAGGAAGTTCAAGTAATTTTATAAAGATTCAAGTATTTCATTAAATTTCCAGGGAAATCAAAGATTTCCAGGAACCAAAACGATTTTGAAGATAACTTTAATTAATAAGTTTAATTTAAATCATATTTGAAGGTTTTCAAATGATTTATACTTTTTAAATAAATTTTCACGTTTTCCAAAGATGACAAGGGATTCTAAAGAATTCTAAAGCATTTCAAGAGACCAACATCATTTTAAGGGATTCCAAAGAATTTTGTAGAAGTTTCAAAGATTTCAAGATATTTCTAGAGAATTTTGGAAAATAAATAAAATTTGATTAATTTCAAGGGATTCTTAGTGATTGCAAAGATTTCAAGGAATTTATTTTAAGGTATTTCAAAGAAATTCACGTAGGGGAAACCTCCCTACAGTGGATAATGTAGCCTACAGTGGATAATCATTAATTGATAGCAGAAATAAAAGAAAAATAATTAATTTTAATTTTAATTTATAAACACGTATAATGTGTTAAATCTTAATCAAATTGAATTAATTATTTTACATATATTAGTATTTTTAATTAATGATTATCCACTGCAGGTTGCATTATCCACTGTAGGGTGGTTTCCCCTAGATTACAAACTTTTGTAGGGATTTAAATGTTATTTTTCAGAGAACTTTAATAAATAACTCAATATAAATTATATTTAGGGTTTTCTGAATGATTCATACTTTTAAATAGATTTTCACGGTTTCCAACGATTTTAAGGGGTTCTAGGGGATTATACGGAATTTATAGAAATATAGAAAATGTCAAGAGGTTTCGAGGAATTTTGTACATGGGATTCTTAACGATTCCAAAAATATCAAGCGATTTTAAGGTATTTCAATTAATTTTACAAGATTAAAGGATTTCATTAAATCTCCAAGAATTTCAAGGAATTTCATAGATTTCTAGAGATTTCAAAGTTTTTTTTAGAGAATTTTAATGAATAAGTTTAATTCAATTTATATTCGAAGGATTTCAAATAATGTATACTTTGCGAAATGAATTTAATTTTATTTCAAAGGATTGCTACGTATTTCGAAAACTTAAAGAGAGCAGATTAAGACTTCGGATTATTTGAAGGATTTTAAGGAATTTCACAACTTTTAATGGATGTCAACAGATTTTAATAGGCTAAACAATATTTTCAAAGATATCAAGGGATGGACGGACTCGCTATTTTTGTGTGCTTTCATGTGAGATTATAAATGGTCTAAAATAAATCTTTCCTTTGTACTTTCTCTACTTTTTACATAAGTTTCCTCGATATTTTTGTATCACTTATCCTAATGATCATAATTCTAAAAAAGTTGTCTATTTAATGATTTTCTATAATGAATTTGCTATAATCAATGAAATCTTTTGCAATTTCAGGCAATCTTTCTTGCAATTCAATGTCCCTGAAGAATCCGAGTAATTAACTTCTCGGTTTTCTCTTATTAGCATAAAACATTTATTAAAAATTTATCGATTTGGAATTCGAAAATAAAAAATAAAAAGGTATTAGGAAATTACAATAACCGAAAAAATTACTTTGAAAAGAGTTTAAAAAAATATATCTAAAGACTTAAAAAAATTAAGTAATTTTTTTAAGTATTAATATAAAACAATAAATAAAGGTTTACCAAAAATTCATTGCACATACTTTAAAATGATTGAAAAACTAAAAGGAAAATATCATTATAAATATCTACCTGATTTAAGATATTTAGTTAATTAGGAATTATGATATAAAGAGATATCTGCAAATTATGCAAGAGCGATTTAAAAAAACAGACAATATCAATTAAAATTGGTTTATCTACTAAATTTTGAAAAAGTTGAAAAGTATACAATACTTGTGAATCGCAAGCGTAAAACATTGAAATATTTTAATTTTGGAAGCGATCAAAATAGAATAATGGCAATTCAGAAGGATCAGAATTTCAAATAATTTGCAAAGCTCTAAGTTTCATATTTAAAATCCTAGAAAAAAATTAGTTTGATTGACACCAACAGTTGTCTGAAATATTTAAAGAAAAAGATGATTTCAATAAAATTTGGCTTAGTGCAAGCAAACTTTGAATCTACACTCAGAAAAATGTTTATTTAAATCAAACAAATTATTTCTTTGATATAGAGTCAAACAAATATTTTATTGACTTAAACAAACATTTGTTTCATTCAAATAAAATTTATTTGATTCAAACACGCCATCGTTTGATTCAAACATTTTTCTGATGGTACTCTCTAAATCTGAATTGGTAGAAAACTACTAATTGGTAGTAGTTTTCTACTAATTCAAATAGTACCGATTCGTTTACTAGTAACTAGTAAAAATCTACTATTTCAATGAATAAGAATAACTGACTAAATGAATTAGTAACTATATCTACTAAAGGAATTTGTAATGCTACTACTAAATGAATTGGTAAATCTATTGCTGGTTACTATTTTAAGCAGTAGTTTCAAGTAAATTCAAAAAATTATTTTAAAATAAAGAGAATTTTATTCAAATACATTAATCTATGAACTTAAATAATAATTCAAAGAAATTTGCATTTCATCTTCTTATACTTAAAATTCAGTGCATATTTAGGTCAAATTAATGTGGGTCCTGTATTAAAAAACAATTTGAACCGTTTCAAATTCCTAAAGTTCATAGTAGAAATATTCAATTTTAAACAAGATAGATCAATTTTTAACCAAATAGTTGAATTGGGAACTAAAAAATATCAGTTTTTAACCAAAAATGGAATAGTTAAATTTTCAGTTAATAAATTAATTTCTCAGAAAAAAACCACAAATTTTAAACTAAAATGATGAATCTTTAACTAAAATAGATTAATTCTGATCCAAAAGGATGCATTTTTAACAAAAGAATAACTTTTAACCAAGTAGTTTTTATCTTCAATCTAAAAAATGAAATTTCAATTAAAATGATTAGTACTTAACTGTAATACTTAAATTTTCAACCAAAAAGATAAAGTTTCAAACAAGAAGGTAAATTTTGAAACATAAAGAATAATTTTTTTCGAAAAAATACGGGTTTTCAAGAAAAAGATGAATTTTCATCTAAAAAAGACAAACTCTCAACCAAATAGTTTAATTTTCAGTTGAAAAAATTAATTTTCAACAAAAAATGTCCTACAAAAACAGACAACCAAATTTTCAGTCAAAGTGATAAATTTTTAAATAAAATGATGAGTCTTACTGGAATAGATGAATCTTCAACTGGAGTACGTCAATTTTAGGTCAAATAGAGGAATTTTTAATAAAAGAGTTTATCTTTCGACCAAGTAGTTGTATTTTCAACCAAAAAGTTGAATTTTTAACTAAAATTGTACATTTTTAACTGGAATACTTGAATTTTTAACCAAAAAGATGAATTTTTAAACAAGAAAATTCATTTTCATACAAAAAGGTTAATTTTCTACCAAAAAATAGGATTTTTTAACAAAATACATGAATTTTTAACGAAATATTTGATTTTGTAACAAAAAATATTAGTTTTCAACATAAGGATTCAATTTTTCATGTTCAATTTTCGATTAAAAATTTTTTTTCAACCAAGCCTATAAATTTTCAACTTAAATGATGAATAATTGACTGGAATAGTTTAATTTTTAACTAAAAATGGTAATTTTTCAACCTGAAATTGGATGGTTCAATTTTAAATTTTTCATTATGTTTAACTAAAGAGATAAATTTTTAACCAGAATGTTAGAATATTTAATTGAAATAATTACATTTTCAGTTTAAAAAAACATTAATTTTCTATTAAAGAAAAAACGAATTTTCAACAAAATACCTCACTTTTCAACCAAAGAGATACATTTTTTATTGAAATTATGAATCTTGAACCAACAAAAATTAATATTTAACAAAAAAGTTTAACTTTAACGCACAAAATTAAATTCGTATTCCAAAAAATATTATTTTAAACGAAAAATCAAGTAGTTGTTATCCCAACCAAAAAAATTAATTTTTTATCAGAAACAGTTGAATTTAACCAAAAAAGAAACTACTTTTCGACATGAGTTTAATTTTCAACTTAAAAAGATTTTACAGTTGTCAAGGGAGAGAAACAATTGCAAACAAGCTGTTGAATTTTCAAACAGAGATGAATAGTTGAATTTTCAACTAAAAACGTCAATTATCAAACATAATAGTTCATTTTTCACTTTAAGAAATTAAATAAACTAAATTAAAATTCTCGCACTTCAAAGTATGTAGATACTTTTATTTTAACTTTTCTGAAGTTTACCAATACGGCGGTTCAAAAAAGGCTTTTTTGAAGACGAAAGAGTTTTTAATTCTTAATCAAATTTAGGTTAAATAATAATTTTTGTGGCTTAGGAAAACTGGATCTGATGAATATAAGTGCTATCTCAAAAGTGATAAATAAGTTGGAAACATGAAAAAAGACTTAAATTTCATCCACACAATGATTTTATGACAACCAATTTTTTTTTTTTTTTTGAACAAATGATGAAAATGATAATGAAAATCTTATTTTATTTTCTATGAAAGATTTTATACAATAATGATAATTTTATCATTTTTATTTCTGAGGACGCTGTTATTCTACCTGATTTCACGAGTTCACATTTTGGCATCACTGAAAAAATAGATGGTGTATTGCAGCGCAGCGAATCCCAATACCGTTTCAGTTTTAAATAATACATCGTTCATACACAATTATAATTATTATAACTATATAAACTTAGAATATAAATTATGAAAACATTATCGTTTCTCAATTAGAACTCAAAAACCAGCAGAAATTATTTTAAAAATTATTAAATTATGTTTCCATAACAATTTATTGCTACTCATTGAATTATTAAGTCGGCACTACTAAGCAGATTAGTAGAATACCCTTACTAATTCATTTAGTAACATAAATCTGACCATATTATTTAGTAGAAACTGACAAAATCATTCATTTAACTGTCAGATATAATGCTACTAATTGCATTAGTAAAATTTCTACTAATTCGGATTTAGAGAGTAAGGCTAGATGTTTGGTAGCTGAACACGAACTTGAGATAAAAATGTACGAATGTCAAATTTTTTCTTCATCCAAAAATCACATTAAGCTTAGCAGTTGCGGGAATAATAAGTACCAAAAAATCAGCAATTAAAAATAAAAAAGGCATCTTTGGATCAGTTCATATTTCATTTAATTATCAGTGCGCTCTGAATTATTAAGTTTTCAAGCCAGTCTGCAAACTCATAGTAATCGAGTTCAGTCGAGAACTTGGACAGCTAATATGTATTTATCATACACTAAATTAATCAATTACTGCACTTTCCTGAGATCACCTTCCATCTTCTGCTCTTAGTTTTCAGGAGAAACTACGAAGAGCTTTGAGAAGTAGAAAATAAACCAATATATAAACGAGGCGGAACAATCTTACAAGTTAGGGTTGGGGCAGCCAAGATCCGATTACACCCCCCCCCCCCC
>CAKNWT010308846.1:0-20392 GCA_932066315.1 Andricus coriarius | reverse complement strand
GTAATGGAAGCGCTTCCTTAAAAATGGACTTTTATGATTAAAAATTATCATTAAACCCTATTTGAACCTCTTATCATGAAATAGAAGTACGCAATCGTTAATTTGTATCATAATTGCAGTTTCTTATTGAATTTTTTTGGGTCAATAATTAAATTTTATATTTACAGTTTCCGTAATTGTTTCTTAAATCATTTTTAACAATTGTATAACTGATTTTAGGAGGTACAATTAGAAAAAAAATAAATTTCAATCGTTAATTTATTATATAATTTACACTTTGAGAATAGTAGTAACTACTAGGGTATATTTTTAACAAATTTGCTTTTCTGAGCTAGAGAATTTCTCACTTACATGCAAGAACTGTCGTATAAAAGTTATATACATGAATAGTAATTAATTAAAGATTGAATAATTTATAATCTAAGAATAAATTAACTTCATGCAAATTATATTTTGAAAACAGTATTCTCTCTCATTATGAAATGAAACATGCAGTTCAGCAATTTCTTTAACGAATAATACGTTAAATTCAATTTATGCAACCTTGCAGTCGTGAGTAAGGTGAAGAAATAAACTCTTTTCGTGAGTGATTATTTAAATTCGTCAACGCCTAAGTGAACGGTCTGCAAGAAGAAAAAATAAAAGCGAGGGAAGTTGTCGTGCATAGAAGTTATTGACCCCAGAATAAAAAAAATGATTTGGTTGATTGACGACTTTTTTGAGTATAGAATGTGCCGTTATTCCCGGTGCTTAATAAATGGTGAATAATTTATTTTACAGTTATGAAAAATCAAAAAATGGTATAAAACCAAGAGGTAGTACATTTGCTGCATCAAATTGACATTGTGTACAAAAGGGCAGTCCAAAAATTCCGCTTTCGATTTTTGGTGATCGACCCCCCCCCCCAATTTTTAGGTAAAATTCATTCTAAAGACCGTATTTTTTTATAAATTAATTATTTACATATTCGATAAGTCAAAAGTTATAAATTATTCCAAAACTACTTTTCAATTTATTAAACAATTATTAATTGTTTAAACAATTTTTTTCTGGCCTATAAATCCTGAAAAGTTATTATTTTTCGGGCTGAATGATAAACTTGATGAATTTCAAAAATAATATTTCTAACTTAACGTATTTGGTAATTATTTAAACAATTTTCATTTGTGTAAACAACTTTTCCCTTGTGAATCGTGAAAAGTTATTTTTTGTTGTTAAAATTAATGAGACAATTAACAAATTCCGAGAGCATAATCTTTTGTTTAGGATGTTTGGAAAATGTTTAAACAATTCGTTCATCCTGATAATCGTAAAAAGCTATTATTTATTGAAATCAGGGTCGCAGGTAATGACTGTAAAGAGTGATATTGTTTGTAAAAGAATTTTGTTTCGAACAAATGAAAATTGTTCAAATAATTTACAAATATGTTAAGTTAGAAATATTATTCTTGAAATTTATCAGTTTGTATCGATTATCTCGACAAATAATAACTTTTCATGATTTAAGTGGAAAACGAAAACTGTTTAAAAAAAGATAATTGATTTAAGAATCGAAAATTATTTAAAAATTGCTTGTAAACTTTTGACTTATCGAATATAAATAACTAATTTAGAAAGAAATCACAAAAATACAGTCTTTGGCATAAATTTTCCACAATACTGCTATTTTTAATCTTTCGGGGCATTTTCACGACCCAATACAAGCGAATTGGGGGGGGGGGGGGAAAAATAAAAGATATTGAGTGGAAATTATTTCCTAAACATTCTTTAAAAGGTGACTAAACTTTAATTTACAGAAAGTTAATAACAAGCACTTCTTTTTTCAATTTTTTCGAAAATCGAGATTTTCGCATTAAAAATCCCGTGTTAATATCAAAAGCCCGGAGTCACGGGTTAAGGTTGACCGATTTAAAAAAAAAGACGCAATTCATTTTTCCGAAAAACCCTAGTGTAGAAACGTACATTAGGGCGGAGTGAAAATCATCAAATTAGTCAAATCGTTTGAGAAAAAATGTGTGGGTTGACATGCGAAAAAAGTAAAAAAAAAAAAAATTTTAAATCGGTTAATATCTTCTGTTCTGTTTTTTAATTTGAAAATTCAACCTTTTGAAATTTCCAAAAAATTTCCATATTGCTACGAAAATTATGGCGAATTTTTTCTATGGAAAATTTTTTCTAGTGAATAATAATGAAAAATTAGAAATAAAAAAAAATTGTTGCACAATTTAGAATTTCTTGTAAATGGCATAAAACCATGTTTCTTTTAGATTGAGTCCTATGCACACATTTTAAAAAAAGTTGAATATGTTGATCCTTAAATTTCTCCAGCTTGAATCAAAGAAACATGCTATTATTTTATTTGTTCAGAAAACATTTTTTTAGTCTTAGCAAGTCGTCAAAATCGCTAAAAAACGTAAAATTGACAATTTTTGAATTCTTGAAACATCACTGAAATTTTTTATTTCGAAAACACAAAATAATAGCATGTTTCTTTGATTCACGCTGAAGAAATTTCAGGTTCAACATATTCCATTTTTTTCAAAATATGTGCATAGGACTCAATCTAAAAAAATGTTTTTGAGTCATTTTCAAAAAATTCTAAATTGAGCAAAAATTTTTTTTAATTTATGATTTTTTATTATTAATTACTAGCAAAAGCTGTACATAGAAAAAATTCGCAATAATGTTCGAATCAGTAGTAAATTTTTTTGGAATTTTCATAATTTTTAATTTTCAAATCAAAAAAGAGATTTGATCATGTTCACTACTGCTGTACATAGTCATAGGTCATTGTAATCACTCTGAAAATCCATTAAATTACTTTGTCATTATTTTCTAGATAATCAATTTGCGTCCAATTTAATCGGAGAGCTTGTAATTACTTATGAAGTCACGTTGAATGTCCTTTGATTTCACATAAAAGATTGCAGTTTTGAACGGGATGGATTGTTCAATATATAATGTTCAGTGTAAATTAATTTCCAAATAACTAAATAATGGAATCTTGGATTTGCCATTCTAATTTTTTCTCTAACAGAAAATTCTTGAGTTACAACTTTATAGCTTTTTTTAATTGTGTCCTTCAAATTAAAAATATATGTTGCTTAGCCTAATTGTTGCAAAGAAACATTTTTTATCATGAAAGAAGCTACGAAGACTTTTTATCTATATAAACAAATTTAATAAACAAAAAATATATTGCTGTCATTGTTAACCAATATCTTTTTTTAACGAATAAGTATTTTTACAATAATTTTTGATTGTTTAAGCAATTATTATTTGTTTAAACCATTTTTATTCCTCTTTAAGTCCTAAAAGTTATTATAGCTTTCGGGTTAAATATGAAAAGTTCAGGAATGTCAAGAATGATATTTAATTCTTGTTTAACATATTCGGTAATTATGTTAACAATTTTTATTTGTTTAAACAGTTTATTTTCAAGTTTCCTTTCAAAAGCCCGGAGGCATGGTTTATTGTTTATTTTTTTAAAATCAAATTTCTTTTGCAGAAAAACGAACGATTCAGGGGGGATCGATCAACAAAAATCGAAACTCGTTTTTTTAAACCGACTGCTCTTGTTTGATTTGCCAAATGACAATTTCACTCAGACTTGAAGTAAAAAAGTTAGTACATATGTGAAAAAAAATAAATAAAAAATTGTACCTTTACAGATTTGATTTATTTATATAAAAGTTGATTGAATGAAAAGCGCAAAGCCTAAATTTTTTAAAAAGTAGGACTGCTGATTTTTCCCACTGTGAAGTCGAAAGGACAATCAATTTGTATTTTTTATATAAGCAAAATTAAAGATTTTGTTACTTTATTTACAAACACGTTTTTCTTTATCAGTTATTCAATTTATTTATTTATTTTTAGTAAAATTTCAATTTTTCACAAAATAATTAAATCAAGCTAAAATAAATGATTATTATATTAAATCTAATGATACGCTAATGCCAGTGGAAAAATATAATTATAGAGTTTACTTTCCTCTTTACCTCCTCCTTTAACATCACTACTTACTTCCACTCATCCTTATTTCCTCTTATATCGTATTTTTCTTACTTCCTGGAAAATTTATAGGTTTTATAGCTGTTTTTAAATTAGCAAATGGATACTGTTGCAATATGGCTAATAACTAAAAGTTATGACTTAAAGCACTTATTCCTCTATACTTACCCGCTTTTATCAAAATTTAATATACTCTGCGCGTCTATTTCCGGTTGGGTTTGCGGAGGGATTCGCACCTTGAAAATGTCATTTATAAATATTATATAAACCAGCAATCTTACAAATGTGCAAATGTTGTATATAAATAAGACAAGAGAACACTTAAATTTTCCCATAGTTTCTATAAAATATTTGTTTACAAATGTGTTTTCTATAGTTTCATTTAAATTTGTTGTAAATTTTGGAATTTTTTGGTACTATTTTTATTATTAAATAATTATTTTCTTGTATACATTTTTTAAAATTCTGCTCTCTTTTGTTACGCTATTAAACCAACGTTATACAATTTGTTCCTTTATTAGTCAATCACCATTCTGTTGAAAATATATTTTTTTATTTTAATTAATGATTGACCAACGAGTAACCGTATACAGAAGAATTAAAGAGGCGTATATTTTTTTGTAATTTCCACACCACAGTCGCGTTCGGTCACGTTTCTCTTGTAATTACGTGACTGGTAACATCAGATTTCGCATTAACTTATGTACATTTTAGACGACAAATTAGAAAACTCTTTTTTTATTCAGGGGAGATAAAGAGTGTATTGAAAAAGCAAATCTCAACAATTACAGTCAAATACTTGAATCTTTTGACTTACAGATTAAAAAACTTTTCCAATTTCCAAATTAAAAATACATCAAAGTATAGGATTTACAAAGGAAATCTTTTAAATTTTATTTTCAATATACGTTTTGATTGAACTGGTTCCAATTTCCTGTTTTTTTTAAAATGAAATACAAGTTTCGTTAATTAAAATTTTGAAATGATGAAAATGAATGATGAAAAAGTTTTTAATTAATAAATCTCTCAAATAACTCTATTAAATCTGAATAAAATTGAAAATCATAAGCAACCCCTGGAAAATTTTTGTTTGATTTGAAAACCCATTTCGAGGGAACTTCATGTGACAGAAATCATATATGATTACTTGTATACTACAATCGAATATCGTCTTGAATAAATCCTGATATGGAACGACATGACCTTATGATGAAGATTGAACGAAACAATATTGTCTCCGGAACAGAATGGCACGATCGTGCGTGACACAGCTCCTCAATACCGATGCTTCAATACATAATATTTTCTTGTCATTCACAAACAAAAGTGCTCGAAATAAATATTGATTCAGATTCCACCTCAAGTGATTTACCAAATAATTGTTTTATTTTCACTGTTCTTACTTAATGGGGTTTTAAATGGGAAAAGCTCGATTTTCAAAAAAATGGAAAAAAGAAGTACTTGTTATACATATTTCGTGAATTAAAGTACTGTCACTTCGTAAGGAGTATTTTAGAAATAATTTCCACATAATAGCTTTTAATTTTGAAACACCCGAACCCCTTTTATTGTGCCCGGAAAATGCCCCAAAAATGCAAAATAGCAGTTTTCTATCAAATTCATGCTAAAGACGATATTTCTTGGAATTTTTTGACATGAATTATCTTTAATCGATAGGAGACGAGCTTCCAAGTATTTTTAAAATAATTTTGAATTGTTTTTTAAATAAATGATAAATAAATGATATAAATTTGATGAATCTCAAGAGTAGTATCTCGTGTTTTACATATTTTTGGTTATTATTTGAACAATTTTCATTCGTTTAAGCAATTTTTTTCTCCTCAAAATCGTGAAAAGGTATTGTTTTCTAGAACTAATGACATAATAAACGAATGTTGAGAGTAATATATTTTTTAAGGATATTTGGTAATTATTCAAACAATTTTCATTTGTTTGAACCATTTTCCCGTGTAAATAATAATCATTCTAGAGAAGGTGGATAAAACTTTAGTTTTCTCAAATCTCTTACACTATGCCGTGTATTATTCAATATTGTTGTATCTTAGAATTTATTCTGAGATTAATGAAAATTAAATTAAATTAAATCAAATTATTAAAATTCAAACTTTACAAAAATGCAAAATAGCAGTTTTCTATCAAATTCATGCTAAACACACAATTTTACACAATTTTTTCCCCCTGTAAATCGTGAAAAGTTATTATCTTTCGGAATGAATTGTACAAAGTTGATGAATGTTAAGACTAGTAGTTCTTGTTTAACTTATTTGGTAATTATTTAAATAATTTTTATTTGTTTTAACAATTTTTTCTTCCTAAAATCGTAAAAAATTATTATTTTCTGGAAATAATAACACAATTAAAGAATGTTGAATGCAATATATTTTTGAAGGATGTTTGGTAATTATTTAAACAAATTTGATTTCTTTAAACAGTTCTTTCCACTTGTAAAGCATATCCACCCGGGGGCACGGGTTAACGTTACAAAAAAATTACCTCAATTATATTTTTCCAGAAAACGAATAAAATTATGGGGGGTGGGGGGGGGGGGGGGGGGTTATCACCAAAAATCGAAAGTCGAATTTTTACAGGTATAAATTAAGACCACCCTAATATTCACGTTATTCGTTATTTTTGTCAATAAAAACGTAACCCCTTCTATTCAACCCTAGGGTATCCTTCTTATACTCTCCTTCTGAAATCTTCCATCTATTCCCGTCACCCCCCCCCCCTAATTCACGCCTGTTACCCCATATCTTGATGTACACCCTTATATCCTTTCGGGCGACGGCCAATTATTCCGACCTGCGTACCTGCGAACGGTTCCCCCACTTTACGGCATCCCCTCACTCAGCTGAACTGATGCCGCTGATCCTAGTCGGCGGAAGTCCTTTGTACCTCATGAGGACTAAATGCGGAATATAACATTATTTAAATTTAGGACTTGATAATTTACAAATAAAATATTCGAAATTTGCGAATTATGACGATTCCAACGACATGTTATTTGACTGAAAAAGTTAAAAATCAAAGAATGTTCAAAGTGTATATGAAATTTTATAGAACATTTTTGAGTATATTTTACTCAAATCCACTGCAGTAGCTTTAATTCATAGGTACAATATTTTACTTAACTTGGAAAATTCCGAAAGCTACAATTTGGCCAGATTTGAAAATTGATTAACTAACATCATAAATTTGGTTTATTTCTCCAACAATCGCATTTCTCAAAATTATCCTTGAAACAATTTTAGCTGAAATAAAAAAACGAGGTTCAAAATAACTTGAAGGCGATTCTTGAACGATTTTGAATTTATTTGTTTGAACAAATTAAGTATTCAGTTTCGAAGAGATTCTAGTGGCCCGATTTTTAAGTTTTTGTTTGTTCAAACATTTATGGTAATGCAAAATGCGACTAATAGTCCATTTTTTCGTTTTTTTTCCGTGGAAAATTTTTTCCTACGTTCAGCACTGCTGGACTGGATGCGCAGGGGTGTTTGAAAGCCAAAAAAAAATTATCTGGTAAAGTTAATTGTTATAAATAAATTAAATTAACAGTCTACATTATAGATTTTTCGTCCTTAAAGTACATTTGTGAGTTAAAATTACTTTCTTTCATTAACAAAATGATACTTGATCTTATAAATTTGTCATTCCATATTTTTCAATAATTTTATAAACATATTACATAAACAAATGCCCAGTGTGGGCATTTAAAGGCAGGGAGGAATAGTCTTTTCTTTTAATTTTGTTAAAATTATTTGGTTCGTGTTGTTGAATGATGAAAATCTCTAATCCGCTATTTTCTGTGAATTTCATAACCAAATTATTTAAACAAATGCCCTGTGTATACATTTTAAGGCAGAAAGAGGTAGTTTTTTATTTTAATTTCCCTTAAATAATGTTGTCAGTGATGTTTAGTGATGAAAACTTCTCATCACATATATTTAAATAATTTTCCAACTGATTCTATTAACAATTGCCGAATGTATACGCTTAAAGCGATTTTTCTTGTGAAAATTTTGCGTCCACAATGAGCATATGTTCTTAAAATTCGTTTATTCTCAAATTTACACTGCCCATATAAATTAAGGCAAATTCGAGTAAGTTTAAGATAGGTTTAGAAGCTCTTAAAAGATTCCAAAATAATTTGAAAGCTTTTTGAGATGTTTCAACAGAATAAAATGTTTTTATCAAAATTAAAACAAAAATTTAATTTCTTTTTGAAAAATTAATTTAAAAAAATTTATGAAATTTAAAGAATAGAATCTGGGAGATTTTAAGGAGACTTTTTAAATTTGTTCAGAATTTTCCAAAAATTGTAAGAAAAATTTGAGTCTTAAGATAAAAAGAAAATTTTCATTAGAAATTTTTAAATGATTTTTTTCAGCATATTTGAAACAATAAAAAATATGTGAAGATTCGACGTTTCGTTGAAAATTCACGTATTCTTTTAAAACTTTGTCTTTTTCGCTGGAAAATTAGTCTTCTTGGTTAGAAATACATGCTTTTGTTTAAAAACTAAACTATTTGCTTAAAAGTTAATTCAGCTTGTCAAAAATTAAACATATTTGTTAAAAAGTATCCTTTGTGGTTAAAAAGTCAACTGTTTTGTTGAAAATTCGTCTTTTCGGTTCAGGATTCAACTTCTTGGTTGAAAATCCGTCTTTTTTGGTTGAATTTAAATGTTTGTTGATTAAAATATAAATCTTTTTTGGTTAAAATATCAACTATTATACTTTGCGTTGAAAATTCATCTTTTCGGTTGAAAATTTGACCATTTTAATGAAAATTACTTTTTATAGTGAAAACTTAACTTTTCCATTTTGGTTGAAAATTCGTCCTTTTCATTGGGAATTCATCCTTGTAGGATGTAGATTCAACTATCTTGTTGAAAATGTTATTATTTTCTTGAAAATTCAACTGTTTTAGTAGAGATTTCATCTTTCCTGGACAAAAATGCAATTTGGTTGAAAATTCATCTTTTTGGTTGAATTCAAACCTTTTTGATTAAAAATTAAAATCTTTTTTGGTTAAAATATTAATTATTACAATTTCCGTTGAGAATTTATCTCCTTTGGTTAAAAATTAATCTACTTTGTAGAAAATTTAACAATTTTGTTACAATCTTTTAAATTTTGCCTTTGTCCCGCGATGTAATTTTGATAATAAACGAATTTTAATAACATATGCTCATTGTGGACGCAAATTTTTCACAAGAAAAAATCACTTTGAGCGTACACATTCGGCCATTATTCATAGAATTAGTTAGAAAATTATTTTTAAATATGTGATGAGAAGTTTTCTTCACTAAATATCACTGAGGACATTATTTCAGAAAAATTAAAATAAGAAAACCATTTCTTTCCGCCTTCAAATATTACACAGTGCATTTGTTTATGAAATTCATAAGACATACCGGATAAAAAATTTTCATCATTCAACAACACGAATAATATAATTTCAACAAAATCAAGAGAACTGACTATTTCTCCCTGCCTTTAAATGTCAACAATCGTAATTTGCTTATGTAATTTGTTTATAAAATTATTTAAAAATATCGAATGAGAAATTAATATGATCAAGTATTATTTTGTTAATAAAAGCAAGTAATTTTAACTTAAAAAATTAACTTTATCAGATAATAATTGTTTGGCTTGGAAGCACCCCTGCGCTTCCAATCCAGCGATGCTGAACATAGGAACAAATTTTCCACGGAAATAAAAGAGACGAAAAAATCCACTATTTGTCGCTATTTGCATTACCATAAATGTTCAAACAAAAAAAAATTAAAAGATCGGGCCACATGAATCTCCTTGAAACTAAATGCTTAATTTTTTCAACAAAATAAATACAAAGTCGGTCAAGAATTGCCTTCCACAAGTTATTTTAAAACGAATATTTCGAATATTTTATTTATAAATTACCAAGTGCTAAATTTAAAAAATGTTATATTCCGCATTTTAGTCCTCATTAGGTACAGAGGAGTTCCGCTGATCAGAATCGACGACAGCAGTTCGGCTGAGTGAGGGGAAGCCGTGTAGTGGGGGAACTGTACGCAGGTACCCAGGGCGTAATTTTCATATGCCCATCCTTTCCCCTATATCTCTATTATCTTCCACTCTCAAAATCTATCACCTATCTCCTTAACTTTCACCCACTTACTCCATCTCTTCCTTTAGCCCTCTCATCCTCCTCCTTCCGTCCGCTTCTCTTCAAATGACCTACACCTGCCTTTCTAATATTTTCCCTCTGAACTCACTCTTTCCCCTCTCTACTCACTTTTTTTTCCTCCTCCTGCTCCCCACTCTCATCTCTTACGCCCCACTCTTACTATAACCCCTAGTATACTTCTTTCCTATACCGCTCCCCCTGAATCCCTCATCAGGAAATATCCCCTCTATCCTTTCCGCTTCCTTCCATTTTCAACATGTTTCTCTTTACTCCACTTATCCACTTTATCTGAAAAATCCTCCCCATCTTCCTTATATTCTTTATCCTCCATATCCTATACAATCTTCCCCTTTTTCCGGCCTCTCCCCCTTCTCATCTTCCCCCATCTACGCTATGCGGTCCAATTCTTTGGCACTATTTTCAGTTTTAATTGGAAGTAGAAGAGAGTAGGGTATGGTGTCCGTGTGCGGCATGATGTCAGTTACAAAAAACGCCCACGTTTGTGGATTACCATATTAATTTTTTGCATGAAATAACTTAATGTGTTTTGAAAATTAGTGATGTGATGAAGTTTTTGTTTTAAAATACGTTTCAGAAGAGTTATTATGAAAAAAAAACGTTTTGACGGAAACAGGTGGAAAAGTCTTTGGTAGAAATTAAGCACTTACAGCATATTTTGAAATACTTGAAGCATGAAAATATCATATTCTAATAGGTGAAGTATTTCTCTAAACGTCTGGTATTATTAATTGTTTTCTAAACGTTCTGAACTTATTAAAATTAATAAAATTTTGAAACATGATATGTGGGACATGCTGTCTGCAAAATTTTGTGCAGATATGGTAACAGTGCTTGATAACAGATCGGTAATTTGATTGATAATGTAGAAAAACTCAGAAATTGATTTATGTCCTGTTTAATAAAATTCCAGTTTGTTAATAATAAAGTTATACAGATAATGAAAATCTAAACGTGATTTGAATTGATATTTAATAATAATACGGTAAGTACCAACTTCACGTTTAATTACTTTGAAAAAGACTGTCATGTGAAATTCGTGATTATAACCTACAAATATAAAAATTGTCGTTAAAAAGGTTATAAATGTATTTTCATTCCTAATTACAATTTTCTATTAAAATATACTTGAAAGGATTCTCTTTACTTAACCGCTCAATTTTATGTTTTAATTCTTTGAAAAAAAACAGCATGTAAACTTTGATGTTATAACCTATAAAGACTAAAACTTATTGTTATGAAGTTTTTTCCATTCCTAATTTTAATTTTTCATAACAAACACACTTCAAGCAATTCTCTTTATTTATTATTAGGGTGGTCCTAATTACATGGGTTGAACAATAACTCAATAAATAGGATTTCGAATGTTATTGATCAATGCCTGTTTTTAATTTTCGCGCCTTGGTACTATACCTTTCTGTAAACAAGAAATCTTTAAAAGGCAAATGCAGATCTTCACACGCTGAATAGAATTTTTAAGGAGTACGAGGTTTGAACTAGGTTTTGCGACATACTTTACTTTGATTGATGAGAAAAAATTTATTTAGTGTTGATCATGTCTCAAGTTATTATTTTCATTACATTATTCTTTTAAGAATTATTATATCGTACGCTTTGTATTCTACAACATTCATATTCATGAAATAAACCGGCAGTAATATGACGGACACCATGCCCCATGGTATGGGGTACGCTGATCGAAATGCGAGTCAAACGAATTCATTAAATATCAAATAATGACGTAGTTAAAGAACAGTTTTGAATAATGATATATGCAACCTGATAAAGTGAGCTTTTCACAAAAAAATACAGACATAAAAATCACATTCCAATTATAATTTAAAGTTTAAAGTGTATTATAAAAGAATTTGATCAATTAAAAGCCATGCGTTTTAGGGAGGCTTTTGTATAGCAGTTACTAGTATTCTACCTGCTTTCAAATACAATATGATTAATACTGATCAGGAAATAAGAAGGTTCCCGTCCGCCTGACTATATGCATGCATTTTTAGACAGTCAATTATAGTTACGTGTCTGGAACTTCTTCCTCACTTTTTGCATATCCAGCCTACGAATTCATAGAGAATCCAAATCCTGACATACAAAGACGGAAATAATTGGGTCTGTATAATTTAAGAGAATAGCTTCAATTTTCGAAATTACAGACACGCAAATAAGATTAGTGTATATAAGATATGGAAATGATTAAGAATCGATGCGTGGAAAAGGTCGACTTAGTGGTCGCCTTACTTTACCGACATTTGGTTAGTGAAAAAGTAAATATTGTGCTGAAAATTTGAAAACTGCTTCAAAATATATAAGGGCACGTATTTCTGGCCCATTTAAGTTTTTATTATGATAAAAAATGCAAATTTATTATTTAAGTTTCATCCAGGACACTAAAGCCCTGTTCTCAGTTACATTCCAAGTTCAAAATAATGCAATTAGACTATTTAAACAAAATAATAACTCAAATCGATCCGACAGACTTGCTCTTGTATATGTTGAACAATTTCCCAACATTTTAGCACAATCAAAAATTTTTACAACTATAAACCGTTTCTGTAGTTCTAATTTTTTGAAATTTTCTCATCATCCAAACATTCGGAATGAGTAGTCAAATATTTTTTATAAGCTTGGCTAATTTTTATCCAAGATTCTGATTTTAGTCATTGTGATCAGTCCTAACACTAGATTCCGTTTGACCATCCAAAGGTCCTAGGCTCAAATCTCAGTTGAGTTCAAGGGCTTTCCTTATTTCACAGAAAATTTTATTATCCAGCTCCGCAGACAGCTAGACACCGTTCGATTTGTTTTTGTATTTCCAGAAATGTAAGACCGCATAAAACTTGGCCTAGTTCTTTTGGCTGATGTTAATTGATGTTGACCAGGTAAGTATTTAATTAGAAGATGTTCTTTTTGTCGGTATACTGGTCCAAAAATTTTATTAATCAAGAACGGTCAACGTTAACCACTCGGCTAAGGGCCTTTTCAGTTATACAAAAAATTATAACCTAAATACAGAAACGACATAAGAGACTTTTTATGTGCATTTCTTTGCCATATTGTGTTCTAATGGACACAATATAATTGTGTCCTATTTTCTTAGTACCTTCTATTTAATCGGATAAGTATTATATGGTCTTAAATGTACAATCACTTCTGTGGAGGGAATACCTACCAAGCGCAAAATAGAACCTGACCTTCTATTTAGGGCCATACATTGCATCAGATATAATATTTTTTGCCTCTAGCACAATGACTTCTCGCCATCTAAAAAAATTCCTTGCTTCTTCAAACTTTGGAACTTGAGTTCGAACTGTAAAAGTATATATCCCCTTTTTTAGAATCCGGTGGATCAACTGAACGCTGCTTTTTATATAAGCAGCACTTCTCCTAGAGAGAGGTCAAGTACCCTACTTAACCACATTGAATTTCCGAAAATATTCGTTTTTATACTCATCCTTTCAAAAAGGAAACTTGATTAATATTTCAAAAAATCTTACGATCATCTGATAATTTAGCAGTAAGTCACGCATGCTTAAGACCATGCTCTAATAAAGAGGCACAATTTTGAAAACGCTGTATCAAATTTTGGACTTGCCTATAAAAGTAGACATCACATCAACCTGTCCAAATAAGAAGGTTCCATCTCGGAGAAACCAAATGAAATGGTGCTACAGCCCTTATGAAAAAGGAATATTGGCAATTTTGGATCTAATACTTACCAATACTTCTTTTTCATATGGGAGAGTTGAGGCCGTTGTTGTTCTCAATACAATTTATATGGGATTTTGAAGCTTTGAGAGTTCTTCTCGAGATTTAGCACCAACATATTAATCTTATCTCCACGAGATAGAACCTTCCCATTTGTACCGGCTTATTATCGCTTTAAAATATGTCAGCATACATGTTAGGATTTGAATGTCCTTCCGATAATTTTATAAGGAGAAGAAGCTTTTCTTTTTGACGTAGAATCTTAAAATCTTTTTATATCTTAAGACCATTTTTCAATGAAATTTTATTACGTCAACACCAAAAATAATATAGGTTTTAGCTAAAATGTTTCGATAGAAAATTTGACAAACCTAATGACAGTGGTAACCATTTCTCAAGAATATAATGTTCTTTCTATACTTTTATTTAAATTAAAATTTAAAATTTCGGATATGTCAAAGCACTTATCCTCAGCTTTTAACAAAATGCACATTTACAGAAATCTGACAATTTCTAGTTTATAACCCTGAATGGATATCATAGATATTTCATAATATCTTAAAATATAAATTCAAATAATTATATATTTGAAAAATCCAAGAGTGTTAATTTAAACCTAACAGAATGAAATCAAAAACAAAATATGTGGAACATTGAATTTGGATCAAGCTTGGGATAAATTCTGAATTCAGACTTCTCGAGTCTTGCAATTATATATTAATTTCAATTAATATTTCAGCATATCCAGAAATGTCTATTCTTATATCCATTCAGGCTTATAAACTAGAAATTCTAAGCAACAGCATTGTTGTTAGTATGCATTTAATCGAAATCTGAAGATACGTGTTTGGAGATATTCGGAATTGCAATTTTGAATTTCCAAAAACTACAAAAAGGATGTACATTTTTTTGAAATGCTTACCACCATCGTAAAGCTACTCAAATTTGCCATCAAATTCGTTCATTACAAACTTTCTTAGGTTTGGTATTGACACAATAACATTTCATTGAAGAATGGTCTGCTCACCAAATTGTATCAACTACCACCCCACATATGTCGGTAATCAAGCAATGACCTATGGCGACCTATGGGTTTGCACCTATAATAAGGTCCTATGTAGTACTACAATTTACCGCAGTTTAAATAAAATTAAAGGCATTTGTTTTTTGATTACTTAACTTGGAAAGACGCAGAATTTGTAAGGCTTCTGGTCTGCAAAAATGAAGTTATCTAAATAATTGATCAATAGGAACACGTCCAAGTAGAATAATTAACATTTTACCTATTTTTATTATTTAACAAAACACAAGTGCAAATTTGCACTTTGACGGAGAAAGACCCAGATAGGAAAAGGTATATATCCACCTTATTTATATTCTGCTCTTTTACAAGAATCTCCTTTGTCCCTTTTTGATCGTGCCCTCCTTTGAATGTGAACTGGTATTTGCATTCTGAAAAAGGCATACAAAAGTAGCCCTATTGTATGAAATTGCACTTACCAATTGAAATTTTGTTTTGTATTCTTTCTTTATAACTGTATATATTATTCTATTTGCTTATTTATATACTGCTTAATACCTTATCTTTTACAGCTATTTCTTTATTTTATTTATAATTTTTTTTTTCAAAAATAAGTACTTTTTTCTTAATCCACATAATATGCATAATTTAAAAAAAAAAATCTGGTAAGATTTCAATATTTTCAGTGCATCTAGGACAAAATCTCATTGTTATAAACCTTAAAATACTTAAATTATTTTTAAAAGTTCTTAAACTATCAAAACATTTTTTTAAATGTTGAAACTTTATCACACTTAAAATTTTGCTAAAATAATTTATAAGATTTCTACAAATTAATTCAGAATTTAGTCAGTTTCAATCCTGAAATATTAGTATTGTTTTGAATGAAAATTTTGAGTCCGATAAAGTTTCCACAAGCTCAACAAGTTATTAGAATAGTTTGCAAAGCTTTTAAAAGTTACTTTAGTTATTTCAGGTTCACAAAAGTAAGATTTTGTCCTGAAAAAACTAAAATATTAAAATCTTTCAAGATTTTTGAAAATTTGACGTTTCATCATTATTAACGATTCTTTCATAAAAAAGAATTATTAATATTTTAATCTTCAGTTAATTTGGAATTTTTTAGGTACATTCAGAGTGCCGTAAAGTTCCTAAATTTTAAACAAAATTTTATGACAGATTGCAACGCTTTTAAAAAATATTTTAGTTTTTTGGGGTTTATGAAAATGAGATTTCGTACTAGAATGACAACAAATTTTGAAATGTCACAAGTTTTGTGAATATTGTGCATATTATTTAAATTAGAAAAGAATCAATAATATCGATTTTTGCATAACTCTGAGAATCACGAATATTTTAAACATATTTTTTCCCCCGCGGAACCTCAGAATATTGATCAAAGTAATTCAAATTTTACATAGCTTATAAGAGACCCAAAATAAAAATTTCAGTGATTGGCTCTTTTTATCATGCTTTTTTTATTTGACAAAAATAGCAAATATCTGGGGTTTGTGATGCAAATAATATGCTTGATTAAAAAAAATCTTTTAAGATTTCAATATTTTCACTTTTTTCTAGATCATCTTATTTTTATAAACCTCAAAAAAATTACATTTTTAAAAGTTTTTATTAGACAACTTTAAGATTTTTTAAACATTTAGAAACATTATCGGACTTACAATTTACCTCAAAAAAATCAGAAGACGTCAGTAATTAATTCAGAGTCTGGCCATTTTATAATTGTTAAAATATTCTACACTTTTTAAGGAAAATGTAGAGCCCTATAAAGTTTCTGCAAGCTCAAAAAATATCTAGGATCATTTTCAGAGCTTTTAAAACTTATTTCAGTTATTTGAAGTTTATAAAAGTGAGCTTTTGTCCTGGAAAAAACGATAATATTAAAATCTTCCAAGACTTTTCAAAATTGTGTATATTATCTAGATTACGAAAACAATTATTATTGGCAATTTCTTTTTAACTCTAAAAATAAGAATTTGTTCATCTTCATTTAATTTAAGGTCTAGCCATCCTAATTGCCAAAATCGTAAAATTTTGTTGAGTTAAATTTAGAGGACAGTAAAGTTTTTACAGGTTCAACACAAATTTATGATAGTTTGGTAAGCTTTTAAAAATTATTTTAGTTTTTTGAGGTTCATACAAATCAGCTTTTATCTTAGAAAACTGAAAGTATTGAAATTCTACAACATTTTTCAAATTTGGGGAATCCAAAAAATTGAAAAACTCTGAGAATTACGAATATATTTGAAACTCCCTTTGTCCTCGCGGAACCTCAGGATATTGATCGAACTATTTCAAATTTTACACAGGTCGAAGGCTGCTAAGAATACTCGAGTAACTCGCGAGACACGAATTGACCTCGAGTAACTCACAAATTTTGTTATAAAAACGAGTAACTTTCTGAAACCGGTTTGAAAACGAGTAACTCGCATGCTGTATAATTTATGATCTATTTAGAGTAATAAAACCAAAATAATTTCGTATTTATCACGCTTGGCTGTTTTTTATTGCCATTTTTCCTCACCCTAATTTTTGTTTGTTTGTAATTTCTTATTGTAAATTCTTGTCTAGTCCCTGAATGTTTTTTGCTGCGTTCAAGGTTTCTTCCATCGTTGCCGTCTCTCTTCGAGATACAAGTATTTTGACGGATACCATATTTTTTTCAATCTCTTAACCTATGCGTTACAGTCACGGACTGGGCTACGCCTTCTATCAGGGTTAAATGGAACATTTGAAAATATAAATACATTTTTCTCTAAACGTACCACTTATTTTTTCACAATTTTTAATAGGATTCTTCCAGAAATACATTATCTTTAAAAAAAAAATACTTTTGAGGGTCTTCGGCCACCTCGTAAAGCTTCCAACGCATCAGCGCGTTCCTTGTTGTCACTTGATGGAAATTATTTCTTGCTTCCAGGAAGCGATCATACGTCCAGTAATTGATGATAGAATATTTTTCAATCGCTGTACGCCCATTATTTTATGTTTTCTTTCCATCTAGCCAAATGGCTCATATTTATCAAACAAGCACATCCCTTCGTTTTCAGGTTCTTCGAAGTCCAGGTCGGAGGTTCTTGAGCAATAGCGACAACTTTAATTTTTTAATCCAGTGGAATGTAATCCATTAATTCTTTCTTTCGACTCATAGTCATCAGTTGAAGTATCACCTGTAACTTCTTCATGATCATTTTCTTCGTCGACTTTGTGTGAAGAAATAAGTTCCTCGTCTGTTACAAGAAATTCCTCTTTGAGCATTTTCATTGCATTCTCATGGAATGCTTTCCCTATTATCTTAACTTTGTGAAGTCATTTTTCATCCAATTCTTCTTGCACAGTCGAAGGACCTGGAGAATTTTGAGGTTCATTCATCTACTTTTTCACTTTCTTCACAATCCCAGCACTTCTGATAGCTAAAAGAGCTAACGACGAGATCCAAAAATGGTGAAATGAAGCAAATGCGGTTTCATAACTTGAATTAACTCTAGATATCTCTCTTTCTTCACTGTCTCACCATTTAAATCTGTAGTGGGGCTTTGAAAATCAAGATTAATTTCTGGATACCTTGTTGGTTTATGGCAAATCTCATTGGTCGAGAACTTAGATACGAACTGAACAGAGTCAAAATACGTCAAATGAGCACCCCATTTTCCACTTGTTCGTCAAATCAAAACCTATATATATATATGAATAGATAGTATTCACCATTAAAAAACATCTTCAAACATTCTTTTTTGAATTTACACCTTTTACAACAAATAATTAGATAATAAAAAATACGAAGACTTTTAATTGAAAAATCGATTACGCGCAAAGTACGTAGCGAAATATTATGAAATTTGATAGATATATTAATAAATACGTGTACTTTTTATCAACTAACAAATCAAAATTTATTAATTACATTTTCCAATTTTTTTATAACTTTTTTATAAACAATTGCATTTTTGCATATGTTCTACACGCCGAAATTGATTTTTTTATTTACAAATAATATGCGCAAAACATTCAAGTTTAAGAATCCGAAAGAAAATTTAACTGCTCGACTGTAGTTGCGACGGGAGAAATATTTTTTTGGCGGAACTCGCCTTTGTGCGCTAGCCGCGAGCGAGTGGGGCCATTTTTTCTATTTGACGTTCCCGGTGTTCGTTAATAACAGGCAAATTGTTAAAATCGCCTAAGTTTCATAGAGTAACATTAGTTAAAGATGTTTCAATATCATATAATAAACAAAAAAATTTTTTATGAACAAATTATTTGTTGAAAGAATCTTTCTACGATTTTCCATAGCTTTACGTTTTTTTAAGTTCAATTGCAGGACATTTTGATAAAAGCAATATGATGATGAAGAAATTTCTTTCTGAGATTATTATTTTTAATATTATAAACAAATTTAATAAACAAAGGCATTAATCAGGAATTTTTCCAGATAAAAATACGTTTTTTTCGATGTCAATTTTGTTTAATTAGGAACTTCATGATAATTTTAGCAAAATTCATAATTTGTTGATTAATCCTATGATTTTTTTTAAACAAAAATAATTTAAAAAATGCATTATTCGTTCATTTGTCGGCAGCAAAATTAGTTTTTTTCTATGCCAGTCCTTTCAGTTAGAGACTTCATGACAATCTCAGCAACATTCATAATTCATTGATCAATTTTATGATTTTTTTAAGCAAATGCATTATTGGGGCATCTGTCGATGGAAAAATCATTTTTTTTTTCAATGTCAGACTTTTTAATTGGGATCTTCATAAGAAATTCAGCAACATTCATGATTAGTTGATAAATTTTATGATTTTTCAAACAAAATTTAACAAACAAATGCATTATTCGGGCATCTGTTATCGGAAAAATTTGTTTTTTTTCGATGTCAGTCTTTTTAGTTGGAAACTTCATAAAAAACTTTCTGATAAACTTAAATTGAAAGGACTGAGATTGAAAAAAACAACTTTTTCGTCGACAAATGCCCAAATATTGCATATGTTTATTAAATTTGTTTACAACATCATAGAATTTATCAACTAAGTGTGAGTGTTAATGAAATTATCATCAAGTTCCCAATTAAAAAGACTGACATTAAAAAAAAACAATTTTTCCATCGACAGATGCCCGAATAATACATTTGTTTGTTAAATTTGTTTAAAAAATCATAAAATTTATCAACTTATCATGAATGTTGCTGAATTTCTTATGAAGTTCCCAATTAAAAAGTCTGAGATCGAAAAAAAAGGTTTTTTCCGTCGACAGATGCCCCAATAATGCATTTATTTATTATATTTGCTTTAAAAAATCATAAAATTAATCAAAGAATTATGAATGTTGCTGAAATTGTCATGAAGTCCCTAACTAAATGGACTAGCATGAAAAAAAAACGAATTTTTCTGCCGAAAAATGCCTGAATAATGCATTTG
>CAKNWT010308845.1:0-10043 GCA_932066315.1 Andricus coriarius | reverse complement strand
TAGGGGAAAGTGGGGTGTGGTGTCAGTGCGGGGCACGGTGACTCTTGCAACTGATGCTCGTCTTTTTGCATTTTCATATTAGTTTTTTTTACGTAAAATAGCTTTCTTTGGTACTCAAGAAAGCTATTTTATGTGACAAAACTAATATGAAAATCAAGAAACACGAGCTTTATTTGGAAAAGTCACCGTGCCCCGCAGTGACACCATGCCCCACGTCCCCCTACATGTTATCGAGCTTCAAACGCGAAATTCGATTTCTATTATCAAGAGGCGTTCGGTTGTCTGAATCCGTGACGCAAATAGCTAATTCACAAACCCATGAAAAGCGCTACTTGCCATTAAAAGATTGCATCCCAAGTTTGTCGCAAAGCGCTCAAGTTGAATGGCTAGACAAAAGAATCGATACCCAGCGTTGCAATTTGGCACTGATCAACCAGTTTATGTCAAGCACTCTAAACTACCTTTTATATAATTCTCCTTTCGTGTCGACGCTTACATCCTACCTTCAACGCTAAGCGTTTAAGAAAAGCACTCAGACAACGTATTAAACTCCCGGCGTTGCTGTTTGGCTTTGATTTGCAAGTTTAAGTCAAGCAGTTCCATTTCCGGAGAAAGAAAATCCGTAATTTTTTTTCGAAATTCGAATATTAACACGTGCCACCGGGCACATCAAAATCCCAATAAAAGAATTAATTTTGTAGAAAAACGACACAAGCTGCTTTGTTGAAAATTCCTGGTTTTGGATTAACAAATTATCTTTTTCGCACTGAAAATTATTCATTTTTCGTAGAAAATTCTTAGAATATAAGTAATTTATAATAATTAGTACCCAATTTCCTTAATTTTCTAAATTAAGAAAGTAATTCGGATGGTTTTCAAGCTTTATTTCATTATTTCCTAAATCATGATTATCAGACGTGAATGTTTCTTCAAGGCTATAAAAACGGAATCATTTTAAGTTTGTGAGAGAATCTTTTGTCACAGAATCCAATTTTCCCTGAGATTTTAATTTCCTAGTCACTCAACATTTACTCTAATTTCGTACTGCCTTGTTATTGAGTTAATATGAATGACATCAAATTAATGTGAAGCAATCACATCTTCGCCAATTGTGTTTTATTTAATCAGCTGTTTTTCTTAAATAAAATTTTTCTTACAATCTTTCTTACGTAAAATGTTTAACAAGTCGACAAAATTAAAAATCTATTCATTCAAAATTATATTATAAATTTAAAGTGTAGCAATTTGTAATAAGTTAAAAAAATCTTATTTATTTTTGTATTAACTATTAGATTTCATGTTTAGCGATGTACTTTTCTAAATGTGATTGCAAAATAAATAGGAAGTGAAAATATTTTCTGAATTAAAGAATATATGCAATGTAAGACAGCTTTTGTTATACAGAATGTTTATTTTTTTACTTGAGAAATTCAAAAACTACGTCCCTTTTCCTCAATTGTTGAACATTTTGGTTGTAAGTGCAACTACTGGGATGATTATTAATTTTTTCCCAAAATTGTATTATTTTTCAAAATTCATCTTTGTCTGTCGAAAATTTAGCTGCATGATTACTTGTACAACTATTTTGCGAAAAATTAAATTATTTAGTCCAATATTCAACGATTTTGTTAAAAATTTATCATTTTTTGTACGAAAATTCAACTGCTTTGTTGAAAATTCGTAGTTTTGGATTTAAAATCCTTTTTTTTCGCACTGAAAATAAATTTTGTTGGTAAAAGTTTATGACTTAGCGAATTCAAATACCAAGTACAAAATTTTCTAAATTATAAATATAAGTCGCATGTTTTTCAAGTTTTTTTTCATTATTTCTTGAATCATGATTATCAGACGCGGACTTTTCTTCAAGGCTGTGATAATTCAATAATTTTGCATTTGTCACAGGAACTCGGTAAATATCAAACAGTTACGCCATTTTTTCCTGGTATTTCTATTTCTTAGTCACTCAAGATTTACTCTAATTTTTTATTGCCTTGTTATTGAGTGAATATGAATGACACTAAATTAATATAAATCAATCAGCTCTTCGCCAACTGTCATTTATTTGATCAGCTGCTTTTGTTGAAAATAATTTTTCCTAGAATCTTTCTTACATCATATTTTCAACAAGAGAAAAAATTTGAACATCTGTTCATCAAAAATTATATTTTAAATTTAAGGTTTAGCAATTGTAATAAAAGATTATAATAATATTATGCAAACGTCAATATCGGTACAATTCGATTAGCATTTTGATTTTTTTTCTCTCTGTAGATTTTAGAAACATCGTCGCAAAACCGGAGTTTTCTGGACAATTTTTGGAAACATGTCCCTGAAATTATTCAATATTTTTTAAGTTTATCGGGTTTATTTTTTGGAAAAAATTTCGGACTGTTTACTAAATTAGTGCTTTTATTTGGCAATGTACATTTCTCGATGTGATTGAGGAATTAATAGAAAGTAAAAATATCAAAGAACTTTAGTTCCTAATATTCTGTTAACAGACTTTTCTTATCAATTTTTGAGAAAAATTGAAATGATATCAGAAAATACTTCAGAGATAAAAATTATTTTTTTTTCAAAATAATTAAAAATTTGAAAGTATTTCAAAAAATTTATAACATAATGTAGATTTTTAAGCTTTTTAAGAATTCGAAAAGGATTCATGATAAGAATTTGTTTTTTAAATTCCCGGAATATTGACCTGTGAATACGTTTTAAATGATTTTTAAAATTTTTTTGAAAAATGTAAAAGATTTAAAAAAAAAAAAAATTTCATGAGGAAAGGTTTTTCAAAATCTTAGAAAGAATATTGAGTCAGTTAGAAAAATGGATGGAAGTTCATCCCTGTTGGTAAAATTTTCCTTCTTTTTCGTTAAAAGTACAACTGCTTGGTTGAAAATTAATCTGTTCTAGTTGAGGATTCAAGTATTTTTATGGAAATTCATCTGTTCTTAATGAACTCAACTGGCTCTTTTTGAAAATTAAAACCTTTTCTGATTGGACTATCAACTATTAAATTTTAGATTGAAAACTCATCTTCTTTGTTTTAAAATTAAATTACTCTGGATAGAAAAAATAATTAAACCATTTCTGGTTTAGGGAGACTATTAAGGGAGGGATTGACTACTTATTGCTGCACTACTCCCTCCTCTTTAGGTGGTCCCTCATCGTGGTAGGGAACTAGCAGTTTTAACTTAAACTTTCCTACGAATTGTCTATCTACCGTCCCTAATTCGTATACGGACGGTCCTAATACGCGGACTACGACGTATAGTCCTTGCTTTTAGCCCCCAAATCGTCTCATTATTCCCCTTTGGGCTAAAGATGTTACCTGAGCTTTTGATTCACTAGGAATCCGATATAACGTACGATCAGTCTCCCGAATTCGCATTTCTTTGGGTTCATAGTCAGTCCGGCACTCTGCAAGAGTTCTATTACTCGTACTACCCTTTCTTGGTGACTCTTGCACGTCTCATTGACGATGACTATGTCATCGAGATACACATAGACGTTAGGCTCCATGTCCGTCCCTATGAGGGAGTCTACAGTCGCTGAAATTTTTCAGGGGCTCCAGAAAGTCCAAAAGGCATCCTTGTGAACTGAAAAAGCCCCATCCCTGGGACTGTAAACGCTATGTACTCCCTACTTTCCTCGGCCTACGGCAACGGATACGCATCCTGTTTAGCCACCTTGTTGAGCCTACGGTAGTCCACGCAGAATCTATTCGTCCCGTCGGCCTTCCGGACCATTACTACGGCACTGGATCATCCGCTTTTCGACGGCTCAACTATGCCCTCGGCTAGCATTCGAGTCACCTCATCTTGCATATTTTTCAGGACCTTTAGGGACACTCGATAATACCTCTGTTTTATCGATGGATCTCTCCCGACCTCTATTTTATGAGTGATGTGGTCAGTTTCTGAAAGTACCTCAGGAGGGGGCTTAATTATCCCGGCAACTAGCATGTCCAGTTTCTGTCGCTCCTCAGATGTTATTTCCCTGAGGCCGCAACACTGGTCTAATGTTGTCGGGTTTTCGTCCCTCCTCTCCAGTTCCAGCTCAGTACCCTCTTCGGTATAGTGGTGGACTAATTCTGGGTAGTCCGCCATATACCAAGCTCTTTTACTGCTGTCGTGCACTATTCCAAATGTGTGGATGAAATCCATACACAAGAATACTTGTTCTTCCATGCTCGGGACAATATGGATCTTCATCATTCGCGAAGCACGATCGATTTCGATAAGGAGATAACATGTAGCCTGGACTTGACTGACCGCGCCGTCAGCAGTCATAACCGCTTGGTTCGGCGTCGTGTGCAATGTCGCCCTGTAACGTTCTGCTACAACAAAGCCAATATCTCCCATTACTATTCGGGATGTCCCTCCATAAATCAACGCGAGGACCTTAGGGGTATTACCAATTCGGGCAGTCGTAAAGACTCGCAGGGTAGGCCCTTTGACCTCCCTTGGGGGCTTCTTCACCTCTAATAGTAGCGCTAACAAAGGGCCTTCTTCCGGTGATACAGCTGGTGGCTCATTCGCCTTTATCAGGGCACCCTCATTCTTGTACTAAGAATGACGGTGCCTTCCGTATCTATTGTACGGATTTCCGGGATCATGTCCGCCGAGGCAGACGGCATATCTATAGGAGCGGGCTTCGTCTCCCGGGATAGCCCCACTACTGCTAGTTCCGTCGGGTCGAGCCAGTTCTGTACCGATAACGCGCCTGTCGTCCTGTGGGGTAAATCCGGGACAGCAGGGAGAAGGGTTGACCCTTGCGCTTTCTCCCTTTTTCGCTTTCCCACACTCTGCCCGGACAACTCGCACTCTTTAGTGGTTACTTCCTTCTTACAGCATCGACGACAATAATTACGCCGTCGGTTTTTCGTACAGCTGATCTGTAAGTGATCTTTCTGTCGGCAATTCCAGCCCTCCACTTCGAAATTATCCCCTTGTTTTTCGGAGGTGGAAGACCCTGCACTTGTTTTCATCGTGGGTGCCGGCCTTCCTTCCGAAGTGCGTTTCGAGTCCTTCTGGTACCAGGGGCCTCTGGTATTGCGCCCATTGGCTACCTCGGTCGTGGACTTGCTCGACGCTTCGTCCTTAGCCGAGCTGGCTCCTCTTCCACGCTTCTCGACTCCGATCGCAGCGATGAGCGTTTTAATCAGCTGTGCCAACACGGATGCGTTCTGTGGAGTATCGCTATCGTCTGAATTCATGGTGATAGCGGCCACAGAACTGCTCTCTTTGGGCTGAGCCCCCTTCCCTTTGTACGCATATTCTGGGATAAGGGACTTCTTGGTCGCCGAGGCTATATCTTTACCTATCGTGGATATCACGCGCTCATATTCCGCCGCCAGGACCGCTGAACCGTTGTAATCTCTAAATTTGAAACGTCTGATGGCCCTTCTGAAATCCGACCTTAGATTCGCGTATACCCTATTCATTTGGACTTCGAGATCCATTGGCCTGGTCGAAAGCTGGTAGAGCCCGTAGGCATCCCGAAGCGGGCTTGAAAATGCCGCTTGCACTGGTCCACTGTGTTTCATCGCAATTTGTTCTAACGGAACCAGTGCTAGGCAATGCCCTTTAAGAGGAAGGGCATCGCAACTAACAACTCCTCGTCTGTGGGGAAAGAGGCGACTCTGCCCTCTTCGACCCTTTAGAAGAAGTGGTCCACACTTGAGCCCTTTTGTCCTTCGAAGCTGACCCTCAACCTTCCACGATTCTTGTCACGTCCATTGGTTTGCTAAGGGGTCGCATGGGGCTTTGCCCATAGCCCTGAGCCGTCGGAGTACCTGTTCTGCGGGGCGCGACTCTGCTCTCTAATCTAAGGTCGGGTTCGTTTTGGGGAAGAGGCTTGAAGGTGGGTAGTGGTGTGCGCTTCGATCCGTTCGGGGCCCCTCTCGTTTCCATAGTCTGTGTTCGCGATGGTCAGTACCGGTAAGCCTCTGTTTCTGCGGACCGGCCCCAGTTCTCGGTGTCGTACCTTGGCAATTGCGCCATTATCGCGCCTAGACTGGCCCTAGACCGCCTACCTTGGCTCTCGATCAGCCCTTCCGACGCGGCTCCGGGTACGGACTGTGTTTGGCTACTATCAGGACTTTCCGGTAAACCGGTGTCTTGTCGCGTAGCGCCTTGTCTCGGTTCCCCCTCCATATTGTCGTAAGAATCCATTAACTAACTTATCTGAAGTTGACTAACTCAAAAAAACAATGTGACCGGAAAAACTTAGAAACTGGTGACGCTTCCCTTTATTCCCTTGCCTTTATTTTCGGACTACCGAAAATTACCCAAAATTCCCGAAGAGCAAAAGGAAATAAGAAACATGTCCTTAAATTTCAGGTAATTTCTCCTCTAGTAAGCGTCGAAAAATTTCCACCCTATCCAAAAAATTCTCAGAATTACCTAAAAGAGAAAAAGAAGTCTTGAAAACACTTGTATAATTCTTTAATTCTTGAAGAATTACGTAGGAAAATTCCTTTTCTCTTCTCAATCGAATACCTAGTTTATTTGCTCAGAAAGAAAAATTATAATTTTAAGTTAAGAGGGGTAGAGGGGGTGGTACTTATTTCTATAAGCGAGAGCCAAGTAAAAAAAGAGAACCAAAAATTACTATTAATTATAGTAAGCAGGCGGGAATATTATACCCCTGGTCTGTCACTTCTGGTTGCTTACCGTCACTTTCCGTTCCCCTCTTTACAGGCGCCAGATAGGTTACCCTATCCGAGCCTCGTCGGTTCCGGTCCCGTCGCAACCACTAGGCTAACTAGCTAACTCTCTGTTGTACACGAAAAGAGGGGTGAGATCGGTAGAGTGAGAGAGTACTATTCCTGGAAGTGACGTTGGTAAAATTTACCACGACTCCAGTTTAAAACTTCACGATAAAAAAAAAACATTTATTCAATTCAAGAGGAACACTACATAATTCATCAATAATCATGGAAGCATTTCCCTGAATCATACGGATACCAAAAATGGTCGACCGATCGACAGAGTGACCCGCTACATCTAAAATGGCCCTCGAGACGTCCGAGCTTGCACCACGTCACCTGACGAGCATTACGCGTGTTTACATCACGGTTTCCTTGAAGAACGCCCGCCTCAACTAACTATCGTCGGGCTTTGAGTCGGGCGTACCCTACTCCCGGGTGTCGCGGGAGTCTCGGTCGACACTATACACTTTTACTTTTATGCACACGGGGTCCCGGAAGTCACACCACGTGGAGGTCGAGAAAAAAAACCCGAAATGCTGAGGAAACTAGTGAAGAAGCCACTGACCTTGAAGCCATTTCGCATACTCCGTCTTGTTAATATCCATTCTAGTGTCTTTTAGTTCTCCGCTCTTCCAATCTTTACAGTCTTTCTCTGGTCTCGGTTGCACCGGACGTACCGCTGCCAAGTCGAGAAACACAAGTGACAGGTCCCGCGTTCTTTTCCGCTTCCTCACTTCTCGACTCTTCCTGTCGCGCATGTCGATTGGTCGGTCGGAGTGAAGATGGCTGGCCTGTCGATCTCGGCCAATCGGTGCCTTCGTACTTCATCTGCTTGCTGCCCATTGGTGGACGTTTACTGGATCTTAGCAGCGCGGGATCGTCCAGCCACGCCGTGGTACAGGGCTGATCGACTCTGTTACGTATTGCCTTCGACACTGCTAGTGGAGCTAAATGGGGTGGAGTTATAACGCTGGTTCGTCTTGACTCGTTGATCGATTCAGTACGGCTACTCGCCGCCTGTCGTGCTGCTAATATATAATGTCGACGGCGAAACATGGTTGCTAGTTGTGGCACCTCCCCACATCGTAAGTGAGATATGACCGTCTGTTAGTGACGCAATGTCGTGGTGCCGACGATGGGAAATGGCGCCTCCTTGTGTCACCTCCCTACTTCGTTGGTGAAACATGGCCGTCCGGTAGTGACGCCATGTGATGCGCAGGACTGGTTCGACGTGTTGGTTTCGTTCCATCCTCCCGTCCTGCTTCTTTGGTGTTGGCTGTCTGCTCTATCTGCTCGGTGATTACGAGCTGTCAGTTTGATACACAGTTGCGATCTTGACCCCGTTTACGCAAATTATTGTGTTGCCTTATGCTATACTTATTTTTCCTGACGGCAAGGGTTTCTGCTGAATATGTGAATATGTTGATCCTGAAGGAATAACCTCCAAGCGAAGGCGTAACAACCATGCCGACAACTGAAGGGCACCTGGGTGAGGTGTCTTTAACGGTGACTCTGGGATACCAGGCGAACTCTCAGAGTATGCAGCCTTATCCTTGCATGCGGAGCTCTACAAGGATGGACGAACCCTTTCCCTATCTGCTCGTGAGTACAACAATGACACAACCAAAACATCAAACAGTCGTAAATGCGGTTCAAAGGGAATCGAACGCGCAGAGCCCCCGGCAGTGGATCGGGCGAACAATGCTGATAATCCTAGAGTTCGGGCGCTGAAAATAATTCAGATGGAAACACGACGAAGAAACGACAAAACACCCACAATGAGTGGACGAATCAACTCAAGGATGACTTGCTAGACTGCTACGATGCCAGCATTATCCCTGTTTACCGAGGCTTAATGGAGCGTATGCATATTCTGTGGTGCTAAAAACACCCAGAGCTTCAGCACGTTTCGACTTAATCGTTGCGAAATCAACGTGCCGATGATGAGGAAGCGACATTAGGACCCACCGAGGAAAGCAGTAACCTTGTGACAGCTGATGGTGATTTCAGGACAAGAAGGAACATTAACATGCAAGTTCCTCCTAAGCCCCAAGATCTGTTTGAAATGGATGCCTCCCTGTGTTGAGTTATCTTACAAGAGTCCTACCTCTGGACAATCAATTGCTCAGTTTATGGTGCTGCGAGAGCTTTAGCTGATTCAAATCGAAGGCTAAAACCGACGATGGATCAAAATACCAAACAAAGCTTGCATCAACTTAACAGGAAGATTATATGGGCAAGCCAGAATGCCTCCCGTGTTCAATGTGTGATTGAATAGATAACATCTGGGTTGGAAAGTTCGCCCAAGAACTGATGATCTTGAATCACACACTAAACAAGTCAAAGCTGCTGACAATCTATCAGCGTATTGTTGACAAAATACGGCTGTTATCCGACGTAGAGAGGAGAATACAGAAGAGGGAGAGATGGATCA
This sequence comes from Andricus coriarius, assembly GCA_932066315.1. Lineage (NCBI taxonomy): Eukaryota > Metazoa > Arthropoda > Insecta > Hymenoptera > Cynipidae > Andricus > Andricus coriarius. The sequence continues at coordinate 894 of CAKNWT010308845.1, read as the reverse complement.
GGGAGAATCAATAGTTTCTCGCTAACCCATCACGCCTGTTCAGTGATAACCCTGTTTCTGTCGAAAATCCACCCAAGCCCAACGTTGCAGAGACTTCTTGGAGAGATGCATACAAGACCCTAAAATACTAAAGTTAAAAGAAAGTACTGAAAATATCATCCGCTTCAAGGAACTTTGCGACAACCTCATAAAATCTGAGGAGATATGTCCACCGATCACACTTCTGCCTCTATCTCTCGCACTACGAATTTCATCTGGCTACCTCTGTGGCGACACTAACCAGTGCGAGGATAAGGTCACTCATTTATTTTATATAGATGACTTGAAGCTCTCTTCCTCTGGTAAAGGGAAACTTCAAACTGCCATAAGTATTATCAAGAAGTACCCAGGAGAGATTGGGATGGACTTTGGATTGGATAAATGTGCCAAAATTCATCTGAAAAACGGAAATATTTTTGGCGTTCCTGAGGATCCTGAGCTTGTATATATAAGTGTTATTAGACATTTTAACACTGGAAAGACCTATACATACATGGGCGTGCCAAAAAGCCGCATTCAGGACGTAATATCAGTAAAGCAGTCTCTCCGAAGAAGACACAAGCATCTTCTTCGACAGATTTGGTCTTCCAATCTGTCGGCGTGGTTCAATGGACGAAGGACTAAAATGGTCAGGAACCACGAGATGATTGGTGAAGGAACGCTCTTTTATAAAGCCACGGAGCAAGCGGTCGAGACCCTTGGCCTGAATTTTAATATCAGAAGTCAGGAAAGTGCATTACTCCATCTAGATGCTTCACTTCTGAAAGCCGAAGTGAAGAAAGCAGAAGTTCAAAAATTTCATTAAGAGATAATCGACAATAAAATGGACGAAAATGTTCACAGGAATGTGGAAAA
>CAKNWT010308844.1:14842-26517 GCA_932066315.1 Andricus coriarius | reverse complement strand
TCCTTATTTCCTCTAAATCCATTAATACATTTCTTTATCCTTGTTTTTACATTCCTCATTTATTTAAACTCCTTCTGCTTATTGCTCTTCCTTTTACATATCTCCTCAAAAGAGATTCAATATTCTTCTCGTACCCTTTAATCATCCTATCCTCTGTTTCATAAAAATACTAATTTCCACAACTTCATATCTATTTTTATATTTCTCACTACTTAAAGTTCCTTCTATTTGTTCTCTTCCTTTTTTCTACAGATCTCCTTCAGTTTTTCTTATTTTCTTATTCTTATCTTCATTCATTCCCTTCCTCCTCATGTTCATCAACAAATACACATTTTTAAATGATCGCTTAACGAAATTTTCCTTATAAAACACAAGGTCAAATTTTTAATTCAAATACTGGAAAGGCTGAAATAGTTCAAAACCCCGAAAAGTTTTTCATTAGAATTGCCTTCAGTGAACTTTAAATATTAATTTTCGGGTTTCAACTTTTCAAAACCTGAAGCAATTAAGACATTTTTTATAATGATGAATTTAGAGAGTGACACCTCAGTGTTATTATTGTCACGTCCGCGTTGGCATTTTTCAGACCTGTCTACCTGTCTATTATCGTCGCTATCGATTACAGCTTGCGCACACGTGAACCAGAAATTGCTGCGAAATAAAAGGACCGAAAAAGGGCAGCTATTTTCTTTCAGAAGAGAGGATGACTGACCCGGGAGTAAAAAACTATATGACTCGTCGAAAATTTTGTTTCATCAAGTTTTCCCAATTCTTACCAAACTTTGGATGTTTTCGAGAGCAGGAAGTAATTAAATTGATGGAGCGCGATAACGTGGCATATCGACTAGAAGAGTATAATAGAGTAACTCAGAATTCTTCTCAAAGATCGAGAGCTTGGGGGAGAAACCGTATTGGTTTCATTTGCAATATGATTCGATAATACTACCTAATAATTTGTGATATTTTTCCGGTAATAACGTTGTTGATATGAATTGATAACTGATAATATATACAATTAAAGGAAGATCTTCATATTCGTGTCTCAAATAAACCCGACTCTCGGCTTAGCCTTTCGCGGTTTAGTGATTCCTAGAACTGCTGGCCCACGCAATTTCTCAGCGCGCGGTGTGAGAGACGGTTGCGACTCTTGCCTGAGAAACACCAGCATCGTAGTGGAAAGGCACAGTGCGCGGGTACCCACATGCGGAGGTTGCACAATATTACGCATTCAAATTGGAAACGGTACAGACGGCTCTGACTGTTTACGTTTCGTTTCTCGCGATTTAGCAACAAGGCTACTTGCAGGAAACCCCCGACACTGTAACTAAACCGAGAGTCGGGTGTATAATTAATTAATCACTTACAGATAGTTTTTAAAGTAATATTCTTCTTGTAACCAATTACGTGTTTTTAGTAACAGTAACGGTAAAAATCGTTACTTTTTTAGTTACTTTAGAAATGTAGTTCACAAGTATTTTTTACGAAAATAAATTAAAGATCCCCCCCCCCCCCCTCGGCTAAAGGGAGAGAAAATGGCTTTTGGTAAAAATGTTTATTTTTTTTGTAATTTCAAACGTGCAAATCAATAATTCAAAAGAAAAATTGACCATTTTTACTCAAGCTACTTTGTGCATACAAGGTGGTTGAGGGTCGTTTTAACAACCCACTCCACATTCAAGCAAGGGAACAAATATTTCCTAGTAACCAAAACCAAGTGAGATTTTTTTTATTAAACTATTGGGGTGAAAATTAACTTCGAAATAAGTGCAGAAAGCGACAAATGCCAGAAAAATGGTTTGAATTTCTTTAAGGATTTTTTTAACATCCCTTAAACATTCAAACAAGAAACTCGACACTTAAAATAAACCAAAACCACGGGAGTTTTTTTATTATAGTATTGGGAGTTTTAACATCTCCTAAACATTTAAACAAGAAAATCGCTATTTCCAAAAAACGAATGCCAAATGAATTCTTTTTATTATACTATTAGGGAACATCAAGTTTTTTATCGCAATCCGCAGACAACCCAGTTCCAATTTGAAATTAGTGTCACTTTGAGATTGTCAAATTTAATATTCATTTCCTTCAACCTTTATAACTTTTTTTAATACTATTTTTTGGCCTCAATTCAGCAACACTTCGGCTCGGGCGTGGACATTTATTTTATCTTTTAATAGTGATTTAACAGCATTTTTTTCGCTCTGATGAAAAATGCCCATTTGTTGGTAATCTAGTTCTGTAGTGCCACCTTTCAATTAAATACCAAAGGCATTTATTTATTTATTTTTTTTTTATTAACTTTTATTTCTTTGATTAATTTAAAAGGCTGAAGAGGATTAGTCGTATATGTCAATAAAAAGGAAAATTAAAGACTAAAGACTTTCATTTACTTTTATTTTTTATAATTCATTTTCCATTTTTATCATTAAAAGCTACTTTTAAACGAATCATACAACATACTGGAAAGGAGAAGGGCATCAGTACTGCATTTTAATGAAAAGGAGAATTGAGGACCGACGATTTTTTTAAATTTACTTATTGTTTTTTCATTAAATAAAAAGGAGGGCCTTTGAGGTTTAATTGAATCGGTGGTTGGTTTCGTGGGTGCATTTTTGTCACTGGGAAGTTTTTAAATCCCCAAAAAAATTCTCCTTCTATTTACGCAGGTGTTAAGAAGTTTACGAAAACGTGGGTTAATTAAATAGGAATTATCTCTTAGAAAATAATTGATTAAAATTCGTAAAAAAGTGGGAGGACATTTTCAACATCCAAGAATGTAAAACAAATCGAAACTCAGAAAAATTAAAATCGGCTTATAAACGTCAAATAACTCAAGGTAGAGATATTTCTGACTTTTTGAATGGGTTATATCATGTGAGATTCTTTTTAATTAAAGAATTTCTCAAATGCTGTAACTCGACTTCAACTCGTGTCAAGACCTATGAAAGTTGTTGAAAAAATCTGACATAGACGGCCACAGGGCATGATGGAACCACAGCGATGGGCCGGTAAAACCGTCGTGTGTCTTGAGGGCACGGAGCGAACCAAGAATGACAGTCCTTTGCAATCATCTCGCAAGTACGAGATGAAAAACAAACGACGGACACTTTCTTTGCAAAGGTAAATAAGAGAAAGTTACATTTTGAAATGATAACGAAAAGATAATTAGTTCCTTTTAATATTACTATAAATTTAATATTAATATTACATAAATATTACTTATGATGGTATCTTTCATTTTATTGTTTTGTTTTTCTTTCAAGAATATAACTAAAAAATCATTTATTATTCCAGGATAGGGTAAATTATTTATTGTGGTACATAAATAAATACTGATGGTCATATGAGTCCACTTTAACATTAGATATTCGTCGCTTTATTACATTTTATTGATGTACAGAGAGATTTCATGTTTCTCGTTAAATGTGAAATACTAGAACACTACCCTTCTAGGTGTTTCTGTCGGTAAAACGATACTCAACCTTGTACAGAAAGCAGCGGATGCATTGGAAAAAGGAGGAGCAAAAAGGATCGATCGGCTAGTAATCAAATAGTTCTTTTGACAGACAGAAAAACAGACCTGCAATTCTGGTAATCGTCAATTTACCCTGATTTTCTGGTTGAAACTGCGTTTCCGGTTGATTAAAACTTCTCCTAGTGGAAAGAATTTTATTCCCAATGGGAAGAAAATCTCTTTCTGCATTCGAGAGAATAATTTGATAATACTTGTTCGACGGGATTAGCTTATAGTTATGTACAAAGTGTAGATAAGAATAAAAACATTGGAGAGGTAAAGAAAAATTTGAAAATGTTGTTTTTTAATACCGCTAGTGATTATTGCACGCACGCGAAGCACGATTTTACGTCCCTGGATTCTTATTTCCTAACACTAAAAATATAAACAATTTAAAAATCCATTAATAAATCAATTTTTTAATATTAAGAGTTTTTCAAATGTTTGAAACCTCATTTTTAAGTAAAAGCGTTTAAAATTTAAAGTGTTAAAATTGAAAAATTTGTGATTAAAAGCTTTCAAAACTTAAAAACTTCAGACTAAAATTTTAAAAATTGGAAAAATTCATTAGAAAGGAGTTAAAATTGTATCATTTCTAATTCAAAGCGTTTAAAATTGAACAATTTTATTTGGAATTGAAAAATTTCGAAATTGATTCATTTCAGATCAAAATTTCGAGAATAAGACGATTTCAAAATGTTCAAAATGGAATAATTTCGTATTAGAACTGGAAATTCATTTTTTTTTTGGTTGAATGCAACGGGTTTTCATTAAAAATTAACATCTTTTTTGATTAAAATATCAACAAAAAAGTCCATTTTACAAAAAGTCACATTTTTCGTTGAAGATTCATATTTTTGGACGTATTTAAATCATTTAAAAATTAACAATTTCTACATTTTTTAGTATACTTCTTAAAATTCAACTATTTTAATTTTAATTGCATAATTGAAACTTATGAAAGGGGAAAATTGGAAATTCAGCGTTCACATGTAAATTCTGAACCCTACAATTGTAACTATTCAAAATTATTAAAGAAATTATTCATTTACTGAGGTATCAATTGCAGATAGTTCAATTTTGACCTATTTTGGTTTCAAACAACACAATTTTTAACATTTTGATTTCAAATTTTTTGATATTCAACACTTTATTTATTATTATTATTTAATCTTAAAAACTTCCAGTCATATATTTTTCCTTTGTAAATGATTAATTTTTTGTATATTCAACTGAAAGTATAATATTTTTTTTAAATTCCAATTTTTGAAATTGCCCAATTCTACTATTTTTTTAGTTGAGTTTGTAATTTTCAACATTTTGGAACATTTTTAACAAAAAAAAATCAATTTTCAATGCCTATAATTCTCAAATCTTCTCATTTTTAAAACTAGAATTAATTACAAATCCTTTAAACGGAAAATTGTGCAACTGACAAGTCTTTCAATTTGATATTCTACGATTTCAACAAATTTAAAAAACCAGACAATTTTGCACGTTCAAAATTGAAATCAAACAAATTAGAATAATAAATATAACTTTATTAAATTTAAATGAACTAAAACTGAAACCAAATAGTTTAGAAAATATAAATACATAATTATTACATTCAAAATAAACTATCAAGGCTTTCAATATGTTATTTTGCAATTTTTAAATATTTTAAAGTAAAATTCTCATGACATTTTTAATATTTGAATTCAAAACTACAACACTGTGAAATTTATAATTGGAAGCCTCCAAAAATTAAGAAATTGCATACCAAAAATTTTCGAATTTTAGGTTTTAGAGCAAAAAAATTTTTGTTTCAAGGTCTCGAACATTGATTTGTTTTAGAATTGCGCATTCGAAACTGTAATTTAAAATTAAAATTATAGACATTTAAAATATGATCAATATTATTTATTCGAAACCACCATGTTACCCTTTACCGAATGGTGTCATCTGGTGACATTTCATTAGTTCCAAAAGCGCCACACCGACACGTAAATAGTTCCACAAATGGCCACTGCATAACGCACAGTGTTTTCTCTTACCGTACTGCTGGGAAAAATAATGACACCAGATGGCACTCTAGCTTGGACCGAAACACATTTAAAATTTCGCGCCATAAGAGATTACCAATCGCAGCTCAAGCAGATGACTGCCACGTCAGTCGTATGTTTTCATGACTGACTTTTCAGATGGCTCTGCAGTCTCATGAAATGCTGATTTCAAATAAAAGATGACGTGGAGCTCAATGTTTTCAGGACGACTTGAAAAACCATGGCCTTCATCCATCAGCCATGGCATTGATCTCCCCGTGAAGTGATCTAAACCTTTGTGTAAACTTTTTTTTAACTTTTATGCGAAAAGTCTTCGGAAACTCGAAAAATCGGAAAATCGCTGGGGGTGGGGTCATAAAAAATCATGAAGACTTTGATTCTTATAGAAATTTTTGATTTTCGTGAGTCCCTAATTTTATTTTATTTATTTCATTAATCAGTTGGTAAAAGTTTGAACGTGTCGAGCAAGCTTTGATTTCGCTTTTTTGTATGCCTCGAACGTTGTGAACTTGGCGCTAGAACTTGCACGCACACTGTCACAAAAGCGGATCACCTACATACAATTTCAAAGCTCTGTAAGTCCCAAAATACGTATCGGACCCAAAAATGTTATGGGACTTTTCCACTTTTTTTTTTGTTTTGCCAACCCTCAAAGGATAAGGATAACTCGCGGGACACACTGTATAATTTAAAAATGAATGAATTCAAAGGTGAATTAAAAACTTTTAAATCCAGACTTCGTTAAAAATTGAAGGCTTTTTGAATTAGAATCTTGAAACTATAATAATAAAACATTTTCAAATTTTGCCTCACATTTTTTAAAAATAACTCATTTTCATCCAAAACAAATCTCATAACTTAAAAATGAATGACAAAGAATTTGCACGCTACGGGAACGACTTCATGTTGAAAAGAATTAAATAAGATGTTAAATTGACGTATAAACTGGCACACAATAATGATGAAAAAAGAAGCGAGACAAAACACACGCAATAAGCGAGCGAAACATAGGAGGTTCAATGCGGATAGAATTAATGAATCGTAGATTATATAATAATAATAAAACCAAAAAAATGTTTAAATAAAAGTTTAAGTAAAATATATAAGAATAAGGAACGCTCGATGGCACAGGCGGTTAGGCGCTCGGACTTCATGCTAGAGGTCCGGGGTTCGATCCCTGAGTAGGTATTTCTGGAAATTTTCCTATGTACTTTTTTCGAGGTTCTGGCATATTGCTCTTATCAGATCACTTGATTACATTACAAAAATGCATCTGTGACTTATGATTTATACCGGGACATCCCTGTTTAGACTATTAAAGAAAACCCAACTCTTAACAAAAATGCCTTCGACATACATATTGGTCTGTAACCATCTTAAGCCTCAGAGAAAAATGACCTTCCTCATTTTCTTAATTTACTAGGTTCACCCGAAAAAAATTTAAAATAATAATAATAATTTTCTTCGTGCTATGTTCAATTAAGGTGATGAATTCGAGGGTTTAATCAAGCATAAAGGAAAAAGGTATGCCTAGTAACATCGCACTTGTTTCGCTTGAATTTCGTGCTTTGAAGATACCGTCTCACTAAAAGTTCACTCAGCTGATTCTTCCAAGAGACCATTGTTCAAAAGAATTGGGAGAGAGGAGGTTAAATTAACGCAGCGGCTAATTTGACGGGCCCTTATTTATAATATAAGTACAATCTTTCAAAAGGCTTTTATTAGAAGTTTATTAAAACAATTTTTTTCGGAATTTCTTCGTTGATTTCGGTGCGATGGAATTGAATCGATAAAGAACTGGAATTATATATTAACCTGAATAATTCAACACTTTTATAATCTTTGCTCTTTGAGTTCGTGATTAGAAAAAGGATGTTCATCCAATGAACAATACGTAGACGGATAATTTGACGCATACGGGTAATTACATGTGATTGTATAGAAAACAGGAAAATAACTTTATCCAAAAATGCTATCATTTTCTATTCCCTTTAACCACTTTTTACCACTATCCTTTCCAACAGTTTTCTGTGATTTGATTTATTTTGATCTCACTTTATTGGAGAAGATAAATAGAGACAAAATTAGGTCAAATTTACTAGCACTCTGAAAAGAACGAATGAAATAAAATTGATCTCGCAAAAGGAAATTTTGCTGATTTACGTTTTATCCGAGATTTTGTTCATGAAACTATCCTTTTTAGAAAAATTATACACTTGAGATATTCATAAATTCTGAAATTTAACTATTATTTTGTTTTATTTTCACATGTTAAATAATGCTTCTTATACAATAATGAGCATTGCGACTGCTCCATACAGTATGGAATAAAGTCCGAGTGATTCCGCGTAATTTTATCACAAAAAGTGAAAATGTCAAAATCAATAAAAATTTAATTCATTCCATATATAAGGAATAACTGAAATCTGATTTTTCAAATGGACTCACCCGAAATGGATTCCATATTTTATGGAGCAGTCGATATGAAATTATGTATAAATTTCTTTATATTTTTTTCAACACAGAGATGAGGTTTAAAAATCCTTCAACAATCCTTTATTAAATGAAAAATCTATCAGTGGGATGATCAAAATTGTTATTTAGCATGACAATTGTTTTCGATGTCACACATAAAATATTTTAATCGTTGAAGTTCTTAATTTGTTGGCATTGAGAATTAAACTCCAGATCAGTTGAAAGAAATTAATAATAATAAATTTGTCGATTATAAAATAGCAGAATACTATTCCAAATTGTTCAAAAAAATTTCTAAAAGAGACTTTAATTATATTCTCAATATTTTTTCAGCAGAAATGTTGGCAAATAAAGAGGTTTTTGATGAAAAGTGCAAACTTTAGTGAAAATCGTTTGGAATCATAACAATATTATCTGCAGTTGAAAATCAATATTAAATAAGATAATAGGATCATGGCAAACCAATGAAAAGAGTCAGATGCTACCCCCTAAATTGCTTCCTTTTGGCGACAGAAAAATGCCATAATTTTTTGTTTATCAACAAAAATATTATTTAGAGGTTCCGCTAGGCCATTTTAGTTCTGAAAATGAATTATTTTAGTTTTTGATTTAAAAAAAAACTTTGAAAACATTATCGGGCTTAGAATACAAAAATTTGTAATTTTAGTACAATTAATGGTCCAAAATAGGCCCTGAACATTTTATTTTATTGGAATAATATGCGCAAGATTTTTCCTACAATTATAAAGATAATATTTTCCATAATGAATTAATGTGAAATATGTATACCGAGTGGCAGAAAAAAATCTTGAATTTCGAAACGCACAACAAATATAATATTCAGAGAAAAGATGATTTAATTCAAAGAAATTTCTTTTGATTGAAAGAAAAAAAGGGTTTCTTTAATTCGAGACAAATGTTCTCCTGAGTGAAGTTTCGATAAGTTTACCTGATCATTATATTCTTAATTGATAAAACTAAGACTTGATATAAATGATATAGTACCTTGGGCAATAGGGTAAAATTATATATACATTTTATGCAAAAATGACAATACTCTTTTGCTTCGATTATTTTAATTCTTTTGACATTTTCACATGTAATGTGTATAATTTTGGTCTTTTGCACAAGACACACCTCCTATTTTTATGTATATTAAGTCTTATTTTCAGCAATGAAAAATTTAATGAAATTGGTCGTCAAGTAAATTTTCAAATTCTAGTAACACTTAATTGGAAATAATTAAAATTATTAAATAATATTATCAATAACTTAGTGTATACAATTAAAATCACTTTTTAAATGCAAGTAGTAAAACAAGGTATGAAAATTTTTAGTTTTAAAAACTTTACTTCAACAATTAGGAAAAACAATAGGAGATGAAAAATAAAAAAATAAATATTGTCTACTCTTCAGAACCAGACAACTAATTTTTAATTTTTGGAAATATTAAAGTAATATTAAGATTGAAAATAGTGAAAGACGAAATAGAAAAAAAGAAGAAAGGAGAATTTCCTAATTTGATACTATATTCGAAATCAGTGGCCTCAAAAGCTACCATGTACCGACAAATATGCAAATATCCTAAAATTTGATAATTATGATCGCCATATTGAATCCGTCATTTTGCATTTTCTAATTTTTACATAAAATTCTTATCAGCAACCTGGAAGAAAGGGATACATATTATAAAAAATATTTTTACGATATATAGTATAATCGCGTTAAGAGAACAGCATTTTCTACTGAATAATAAATACCCTTGAGCCATATTTACCCACCGTGATCCATATAATTACCCCTGTTGACGGTACTTGATGTTTACTGTATAAACTGTATATTTAACTGTATCAAAGTCAGGGATGAATAAAAGTTACTATTTAAAAGGAACTATAGTTATCATTATCGTTATCCTTCAAAAATGTAACTTTTTCTTAGTTAATTTTGCAAAAAAAGTAACTGCTTTTATTTTTTCAGTTACTTTTGTATTTTAGAAACATATATGAGAAATTTAGACCTACTAAGAAAAATAATTATATTCAGATCTCAAATCACTTTTTAGTCACTTTTTTAAGATCGAATTATATTCAATCGCCTTAAATTTTTCTATGTTCACACCAATTGTGTTGAAATCAGTGGAATAGTTTGTATTTTTTTAATGCATTTCAATTCACTAGGAATGCCCCCTAAATTCTTAACTATTTATCCTGAATTCAATCAAATTCTTTTGAATTATTTGGAATTCTCTTGATTTTTTTAAAATTCAATCTGAATTTTGTTAAATTCACTCGAATTTTTCTAAATTAGCTCAATTCTATGCAATTCAATTGATTGTTTTAGTTTTTGTTGATTAACCGTGAAGTTATTTAATATGCTGAATTCTTAGGGATTTTATCAAATTCTTTTGAATTCCCTTGAATCATTCTCAATCCATTACAATTTTAATCAATTCAGTAATTTTTTTTATATTTTTGAATTGTTTTCAATTCAATTGAATTTTTTTAAATTCACCTATAATTTTTATAAATAGTATCAGATTCTTCTGATTTTCCTTAAATTTACTTAAATTTTGCTACATTAACTCGAATTTTATTTAATTCGTTTGTTTCAATTCACTTAAATCCTGTTGAATTTGCCCTGAATTCTGTTTACTCCCAATTTCACTCAACTCGATGAAAATTTTATGATTTTTAAAATTTGGTTCAATCATATTCTTTCAAATTTTTATGAATTTCATCAAATAATCTTGAATTCCCTTGGACTATTACAAATTCACTCATATTTTACTGAAATCCGGGGAATATTTTAGATTTTAAAATTTTGTAAACTCATTTGAATCCTGAATCCATTTATATTTTTTTGAATTTTTACAAACTCTCTTGATTTTTTTAACTCTCGCTAAATTCTTTTCAAATTACTTCAATTCTTCTAAATTCACTCAATTCTACTCAACTCAATTGATTTGTAAAATTAAATTGCAGTTTTAAAATCACCTTGAATTCTTGGGCATGTTATCAAATTCTTTTTAATTCCCTTGAATTCTTCTAAAATCACTCTAATTTGACTTCAACCAGTGGAATAATTTAAATTTAAATTTTTCTTCAAATCACTTGAATTTGATTGAATTGATTGAACTGATCTCGTATCGAAACCTTTGTCACGTTTCTTTGCGAAATTTGCGAGCAATTTTTCTATAAACGTTCCCAGTTCTATAAACTGTCCCAGAAATCGCGACGTTCATTTTATTGTTTTTTATTCAATTTGTATGGATTTAAATTCCATTTCGTACTATACAATGCTATGAATAAATGAGTTTCATCATTGAATGTTACTTTTGACATATTTTTAAAGAATGTATTAAAATTATAACCAAGTTTTACGATTATTGGGACCATCACGATTACTAGGACATTTACCTCAATTCTTTGGTTTTTTTTATTTACCTTGCATTTTTTTTAATTTACCGTTAGATCACTGAAGTTAAGCAGTGTTGGGCGCGGTTAGTACTTGGATGGGTGACCGTCTGATACTACTGCGTTGCTGTTGGCGGTCGTGGGTGTGGTGAGCCCACACTTGTAGTCATTTACTACAAGAAACTATCCACCTAAAAAACACTACCCGATTCGGGTAGTGTTTTTTAG